>JANITW010000006.1:27391800-27404089 GCA_027564335.1 Erythroxylum williamsii | reverse complement strand
TAAGTGAATTGAAATTTGTGCGAGGATGAGTTTCCAAAAAGGAAATTGTATGGATTGATTATGATTTGAATGAGTTGGAATAAAGAGAAAGAGAACAGAAACGTATGAAAAAAAAAACAATACCAGATTTCGGTTTGGCTTAGTCTAAGGTTCCAACGCAACTTTTCGTTTCCTAAGATTTGCGCTTTCGGATGTCGGCATTTGCTTCCGTTTCGTTCCGCTTCGAATTCGAAAAGAATCCGTTCTTTCGATTCCTGCTTTCGATCCTGTTTGCTTCGTATTCGTTTTCCGTTTTCCGGTTGGGATCCAGTTCTCAAGATCGGGTCCCAACAATATGTATGGATGAAAATAGTGCTATGAGGAAAAGAGTAAGATTTGCTAAGTTATGTGTTATCATGTACATTTCTAAGGAAATGAAGGATTTTGATCCTATTTTGAGGCTGGCAGTTATGAATTCCCTCAAATAGGACTAAGTCTTGGTTACTTATCAATGGATCCCTCCTTGAAAGCTTAAGGAAAATAGTGGAAATCATCTAGGAAAGTTTTAAAAAAAGTTGACTGTAGGGAATTGATAAGATTAGAGGTAACTAGTTCAAAAGAAAATAGTGTGAAAATGGAAGCAGAAGAACTAACAATGAATCCAAAGAATAATGGAAGTATTAAAGTACAGAATAGTCCTTAGTACAAAAAGTTTGAGAATGTTGAAAGGTATCAATACCAGATCTAATATAGCAGAAGGAAGATCAACATTAAACTGATTATTAAGAAGAGAATTTTAAGAAAGTTCAATATAAAAGAAGCAATAAGAGTTATAGAAAAGGCTCCAAAGGTAAAGGCATTGTTACATGATCATCCTAGTATGGAATGCAAAAGTTATAAACAACGCATTAAAGCTTAATGCTTTAAGGGATTCTGTGCAAAAGGAAAAACCTTTGTTAATTTGCCTATTAGAAACTAAAATTGGAAAAAATCTAAATAAGTTAAGTTGTTTTGGTACTCAATGAAAATGATTCAAATCACTAATGTCATGATTATGGAAGAATTATTATTGTTTATGATGGGTAACTAGTGGAAGTAAACCCTTAGTAGCAAATGAGCAATTTGTTCATTTAAAATTGAAATTCAAAATGGAGGATTCCATTAATTTTTCCACCTTTGTTTATTGCTTTAATACAATTTTTCAAAGATCTGAAATGTGGATTTCATTGAGAAGAATAAAAGGTTCAGTGAGAGGTCCTTAGCTCATTTGTGGTGATTTCAACGCCATTGACTATAGGTCTGAGGTAGTGGGAAATTGCAATGTGCTCAACTACAATGCGAACTTGTTTGATTGCATTGGAACTAACTAACTTAAAGTATTAAGGTCATAGGTTTACATGGAGTAATAAGCAGACTTCTAATCGTTTCATTCGAAAGAAGCTAGATAGGGGCTTAGTGAATGTGGATTAGTTAAACACCTTTTTAAAAAACAAAGCCACGTTTTTGGATCTAGGTTTCTCTAATCATACTCCCATTAAGGTTGATAACCTATTTAAAAAGGATAGTACCAAGTTCCCTTTTAGGTTTAATAATTTCCTTATTAACGTGGATAGATTTGTCGAAGTTATAATTAAGGGAATGGACACTGAGATGTATGGTACTAAGCAGCTCATCTGCTTATAAAAGTTCAAGGCTATTAAAGATGAATTGAAGTTGTTGAATGTAATAAGAGGGCAGATTACAAAAAAGGAGATTGAGGAAGCTAGAAATGAATTCTCCTCAATTCAAAACTTCCTAGCAACAAATCCTAGTGATGGGAATTTGTCAAATGAAGGGAGCATAGTTATTAAACAATGCAGTGGATAATCATTGTTCATTGATTTATTAGAGAGATAAAGTCAGTTAGACAGATGTACAAAGTTTTTATTCAATGCAATGTCAGTTATAAGAAATACTAACAACATATGCTCCATAAAATCTATTTCTGGTGAAGTCATCTATAGACAAGAAGAAATTAATAAGGAAGCTTTGAATTTTTTCAAAACTCTTTTAGGAACTGAGGGGAATACCAGAACTTATGTGGAGGATCTTAAACAATTTATCTCTGCAAGGATATTGGAGGGAGAAACTTTTAATCTTATTAGACTTATCACCGATCATGAAATAGAAGATGTGGTTTTCAAAACAAATGGTTCAAAGGCTCTTAGTCTACATGGTCTAAATTGGAACTTTTTTCATAAAACATGGGATAAATTAGGGAAAATCACCAAGGAAGTTGTGCATGAATTTTTCAAGAAGGGGGATCAATTGAAAGAGATTAAGAAAGCTTATTTGTGTTTAATTCTTAAGATTCCTAACCCTATCTCTCTAAGTGATTTTAGATCTATTTATTACACTAATTTCATCTACAAAATCATTGCTAAATTTATTGCAAATAGGTTGAAAATTGTCATGAAATTCATAATCAGTGAGAACTAAGGGGCAATCTTAAACAATATATATATTGGTGATAATATCCTAATCTTGATTGAACTTTTAAAATGATATATAAGACGTAATACTCCATATAATTGTGTTATTAAAGTGGATATTAATTAAGCTTTTGATAATGTCAATTGGAATTTCATCTTAAAGACTCTATAAGTCTTAAACTTTTCCAAATGTATTAAATGGATCTAAGCTTGCATCACTGTTACATATTTTGGTATTATGATTGGAAGTCCAACAGAAATCTTACAGGGGGTTAAAGGTCTCATGCAAGGTGATCCCTTTTCCCTTTACCTGTTCTTAATATGTATAGAGGTCCTCACGCAGTTGTTGAAATAGAAAATCTCTATAGCCCCTAACTTCAAGTATCACTCCAAGTGTAAATTGCTTTCTCTAATAAGTTTATGTTTTGTAGATGACCTTACATTACTAAGCAAAGTTGGTGCACATTCAATTTCATTAATAATGAGAACTTTACAAAGATTCAACTAAGCATCAATTTGCCAAAAAATTACTTCATTTTGTTAAACAATACAGTTTATCTTTCAACCTTTTAACCACTTTGACTTTAGTCACTGGTATGACAAAATAGGAACCCCCTGTTCTGTATTTGGGAATTCCAATCTCTTCGAGAAGACTAAGATGTAGAGAGTGGCTACCTTTCATTGAGAAAATTAAAAAAAGGTTAGGGTCATGGATAAATAAAACTCTATCTTGCAAAGGGAAAATCCAACTACTAAAGTCTGTCATTGTGTTAATACAAACTTACTGGTACTTTTATATATTTTTATTAAAAGGGCTGATTAAAATAGTGGAAAGCATGATAAAGCAGTTCCTATGGGGTAAAAGGAGGGGGAAGTAAAGAGGTAGAAAAAGTCAGTTGGCAACGTATATGTCAACCAAAGGAAGTAGGAGGGTTAAGATTGGAAACAGTTAGCAGGAGTAACATATTCCTTATGTTGAAAAGGGTTTGGAGAATTTTACGTGAAAAAGAATCATTGTGGATTAGATGGATACACAGTTATAGTTTTAAAGGAAGCAGTTTGTGGACTTTGAATCTTAAAGACAATTATTGATGATTCTTCAATCAAATTCTCAAATCGGGGGATATAGCACATCAACAGGTTACATGTAAAATTGGGATATGCAATATGATCTTACTTTGGTATGATAATTGGAGTGGTCAAGGAGCTTTTATTCATAACAATATGGTAACAACTTCACTAGCTAGATTCTCAAAAAAAGCAAAAGTGTAGGAGATAATTAAGAATGATAACTAGTCTCTACCTTCATGATTAGAACCTTATTAATTCCTTAATATTTGAACACTGGAGATGAGGATTTTTATCTTTAGTGCATATTACCTGTTACATAACTTACTAATAAGAAAACCAAAGCACTGTTGTTTAGTTTAGTTTCAAAAGTAGAGTGGTGCAAGATGATATGGAGCACACTCTTAAACATAATACTAGCTTATTTCTTTGGTTAGTTATGATGAATAGACTTAGCACAATAAATAGATTAAAGTTCCTATCTACAACTAAAGTTTTTGTATTATGCAAATTGGAGGAAGATAGTAGAGACCATCTATTTTTCAATTGTAATTTATCTAATGTTGTGTGGCTGAGGATTTCTTCGTTATGTACACATATATCCCTTTATAGCAGGCTAACAGACATCATACAAAGTGTAATACAGATGCCTAGTTCTAAGGAAGACAAGGAGGTCTAAACGGTAGCAATAACAATTTGTTTCCAAGAGGATTGGAAAAAAAGAAACTATAGAAGATTTATAGGGAAATCCAGATTAAGCACCCATACAAAGTTAACAATAACAAGAATAAGAGAGCAACTCATTATAAAAAAGGTGGGAAAAGAATGTAGGAAGAGGTTGGTGACTTCTTAGAGAATTTAACTCTCTTAAACCTTGAATTTATACATTCTAGATCTAACTTTCTAAAAAGGTTGACTACAGATGTAGTGATTTCTAGGAACATGATGTATTTTAGGTTATTTTCCATTAAGTTCTTATAATTGACTTATTTCATTATTTTAAAATTACATTTTCAAAAAAATTTACATGCTCCTGGATGAAATTATATGTCATAAAACAATGCTTTGATCTACAGTAAAATGACATTTTTCAATAATTTAACACCAAATTCATTTCAATGCATCTTTTAAGAACCTTAGATAAATGTTTTAAGCAATCATCAAATGAATCTTCATAGACAGTGAAATCATCTATGAATGCTTCAATGTAGTTCTCGATATACTTAGAAAATATACTCATCATGCATCTTTGAAATGTACCTGCAACATTATAAAAACTGAAGGGCATTTGCTTGAAGGCATACATTCAAAAAAGGACATGTAACGGTAGTCTTTTCTTGATCTTCTTAAATAATTGTCATTTACTAGTAACCTAAAAAACCATCCAAAAAGTAAAAACGCAATTTGCTTGCAACTCTTTTTAACATTTGATCCACAAAGAATAGGAAATGGTTTTTTTTTTTCTAATGGCTAAGTTAAGCTTTCTAAAGTTTATGCAAATTCTCCACTCATTATGTGCCCTAATTGGTAGTAACTCATTATTATGGTTTTTGATCATTGTCATGCTAGTTTTCTTAGGCACAATATATATTGGGCTTACCTATTCACTATCCGAGATTGGATATATTATACCTGGATCCAAAAGTTTTAGAATCACTTTCATTACCATTTCTTTTAGTATTGGATTAAGTATTCTTTGGGGTTCCTTTATTAGTTTAACATTCTCTTCTAAAAGAATATTATGTATGCAAATTTTTGGGCTAATGTCTTTTATGTTTGCTAAAGTCCAACCGACTGCAGTTTTGTACTCTTCAAGTAGTGTTACTAAAATTTCCTTTTGCCTTATAGTCAACCTTTTTTAGATGATCACAGATAATGACTCTTCGTCACCGAAATAGGCATACTTTAGGTGACTAGGTAAGGCCTTTAGTTTTATCTTCGAAGCGTGTAAAGTATAAGGTAACATTATTGCCAATAATTATTCTACAACTTCACAAGTTTCATCAACTTGCTCGTTCACTTCTAGTGTAGCTTTAAACTCGAACTCATCATCAACACTTTATCCTTTAAAAATATCTTGCAAAAATGAATCTACAATATCCATATGACAAATGGATTGAAAATCATTAGGGTATTCCATTGCTTAAAAAATATTGAAATTCACTATCTCTCCATCAAACTTAATGAAAAGAGTACTCTCATCCACATCGATTTTCATCTTGACGACCTTCATAAATGACCTTCCTACAAAATCGAAGCTGAATGTTCAACACTATCTCCATTCATCTTTAAAACGTCAAAATTCATTTGGAATATCAAAACGTTAACTTGGATTAAAACTTCCTCAATAATATTAATAGGATGCACCTACGAACAATCAGGTAGTTGAATAAACACATTAATTTCTTGCAAAGAATTCAAATTTAAAGCTCGGTGAATTGAGTATGGCATGTAATGTACCTAAGTCTAGCATGACATGCTCAATTTTTTATCAACAATAACACATAGAAGTGTAACAATACTTGGATCTTTGCATTTTCTAATAATTTTCTATTTATCACAACTGATACATTCTTATTGCTCTCCCTATTCTTCAACTTCCTCTTATTTGTGCATAGTTTTGAAAAAACTTTGCATATTTGGTATTTTCTTGATGACTTCTGGAAATGGTATATTAATTTCCACCTTTATGAATGTTTCTAAGATCTCTCTTTCATGTTCCTCTTCTTTTGATCTAGCCAACTTACTAGGGAAAGGAGATATATATGCATTTATTGATATGGATGACGATAAATCATCTTTTACCTTTTGTTGATTATTGAGTTGGAGGCTCATCTTTCTTTTCTCTTTCATCGTGCTTTTCTACTTCCATCGGTAAGGAAGATTTAGATTAAATTTCCTTATCATTTCTCAAAGTTATTGGACTCACATTTTTCTTATGATTCACCACTATTTGGAAAGATAATTTTTCTTGATGCTTATACTTTCAATTTATTAATTGAGGTGAGTAATTGAGTGATCTAATTTTCTAAGTTCTAAAAACTTGATGTTGTTAATTATTAGGTCCTATATTTTCACACATAGGTGTAAGTCGCATTAACACAATCTTATTACAAGATTCAAAAAAATTTGCAAGTGGTCTTGATATTGAAAAATGTTTTCAGAATAGTAAAGAATTAAAAACGCACAAACAAAAGGAAAAAATAAATATGTTTTTCGTTAATGGATCAAAGAACAAAGCAACAAACAAGGAAACACAAAGTCAGAAATCTCGTGTGGAAAGTGGAGATCATCACACCAATAAATTAGATAAGGCGGTGTGCAATAGCATTAATCATGTTCATCGAATGCTCTGTGTCATATCTTTATAGCTAACCAAATGATCAGTCCACGAAAAGCCAGTTATTTGCCAAAGGGTTTCCTAACACTTTATATTGGTGGGAAACAGGTTGGGGGTTGGGACCTTGCCCTAACGGGGTGTTTAGAAATCTTCGAATTGAATTCATTAACGAATTGGATTCAATTACATTAATGAGATTGAATTGAATTCAATTTACAGTGTTTAGAACAAACCCAGTAATATTTGAATTGAATTCAATTACATTGTTTGGAATACAATCAAAATGAATTCAATTATTTCATATGACACATTTACCCTTGACTAAAAAATAATCTTATTAAATAATAAACATTCACATTTACATAGAGCAACTTATAAATATCAATTTTATTATAAATAATATCATAAAAAAGTTCATTGTTAAAATAAAAAGAAAAATAGAAAATCAAAATATAAATAAATAGACCCATAATTATTGAATTCGACCTAAATTAATTAAACTCAATTTAAATTAAAGTAAAGTTAAATTGTTACGTAAAATAGACTAAAAAATTTAGAAATTAAATTTTTTAAGAAATTGTTGAAGAAAAAGGAATTTCATGTTATTGCTAAAAAAACTTCTAATAGTATAATTATTTTTTTAATAAAGTGCCACGCTGTCGAGGAGGCAAATGTTTTAGTTCCTTGACGTTGAACAAAAGATGAAAGCAAAGAATCAGTTTCAACAGGGCAATCGCGTAGAAAAGCTGTGGGTATTATTGGGTTTTGACGTTAAAAAAGAAGAGATGCAGCCTTTGGGATTGAATTCATGTGAATTATATTGTGAATTGAGTTTACAAAAAGAGTAGGTTTTAAACCTACATGTGAATTTAATTTATGGCCTTTTTTTTATTTTAAACAGATAAATTGAATTCAATCTTACCATCTTCCAAACAGCCTGTTAACAATGCTTTGAGTGATACTCCAAATCCAAACGCGCCATAAGGTCGCTTCTGCCATGAAAAAAGCACAATACTGCATATGGCTTTTGTACTCCTAAGGACACAGATGTGAGACAAGGAGGACATCGTAGGGAGTGGTTACATACATTTATTTGTACGGCATATTTTCATTTTCGTTACTTGAAGAGCTATGAAGTAGAGATTCGTGAGTGGTTACCCAGGCTTAAGCATCCTCAAAATAAATCAAGAAACTGGAAAAAAAAATAGAGATGTGTGATTAAAATTAATTTAGATTTTAATGTAATTAAAAATAAAATAAAATAAATTTAAGCTTAAGCTTAAGCTGAAGCTGAAGCTCAAATTTAGAGTTTTTTAATTATTAAAATTTTTTCTTTGTTTATTTTTTAGTTTTAGACTCATTTTTAATTTACTGAATTTTTTAGTTATAATAAAAATAAAATAAATATATTTTTACGTAAATCAATCAATTATTCCATGTTATGTGCATTTTTGATTTTACATAATTTATTTAGGCTTTGTTTGGTTGATAACTAATCAGGTAATTTTTAGTTGATCGACCAAAATCAACTGTTTAATTTCATCAAATAATTATTTATTTTGTTAGATTGTTAGCTGATTAGGTTGATTGATTCAGCCTAACCAGCTAATAAAAAAAAGAAGCTACTTTTAAGTAGTGTTTTACAGCAATCAGATACTTATCTTTCTTATAATGCCAATTTTGTCCTGGCCAATTTCATTACCGTCTCTCTCGTTTTCTCTAGAAGAATCAGTTCAGGTTTGGTAAAAATGGTGTTGATGCTGAAGGTGCTGGCATTTAAGGCAGTCAGTCCCGTGATGACTGATAGAGATGATGTTGAGCAGGTTCTCTCTCTCTCTCTCTCGGGAATTGCCTGACTCATTTCTTGTCTTTGATGGTTCCCGTATGCTTTTTCACATGTTTCAGTCTTTGAACTTCTGGAATTGTGCTTGCATGTTGGTTTGATTGCATTTGCAAGACTCGTGGGTTTGAATGCTCTTGGCTGTGTGTGAATGAAACTGTACTTGGGATCGAAATCTTGAAGTTGTCAATTGAATGATTACGTTAAACACATTTAATTGTATTTAGGTGCAAAATAGTAGTTGCCAACTGTGATCTCAGAGCTTAGAAGGTTAATGAGGTTTTACTAGGTCCATTTTTCAGCTAATTCTTTTTTATCTAAAGCGTTGATTTTGCCAAGTTATGAGTGGCATCTGTCTGCATAGGCAGGGTAATTTTGGGGCCCATTGATGCATAAATTGCATATCATTGACTCTTACCTGCATTGTTGAGAAGCCATTTCCAATATTAAGTTGCTCCAATCCTTGACTTTCTGGCATCAATGCACCCAATGGTTGTTATGAAAGGTGCATATATGAATCTCGAGGATAGCCAGGTCAAGTAAGTCAAGGAAGAATAGTACTTTCTATTAAATGCCTCTAAAGACCTGTCTCGGTGAGATTCAAAGGACTTGTGCACTCCTGAACTTCTTTCTTAGTCTCTTGCTCTCCTATGCTTCCCTGATGGTTTCATATATCGTACAACTTTCAGGTGAAAGAATATTTAGTGCTTTCTTGTATCTTTTAGGAGTCAAGCAGGGCTACTAGCTTAGCCTAATTACAGCTATAGGATATAGCATCGATATATTTTCATGTTTGTTCATTGTGTCGTCTATCTCATCCTAAAAACACAAATCCAAATAGTTGCAAGATATGTACATTCTCTGTTTAGAACACTTTGAAATACCATTGTTTTCTTTTAATAAATAGGGACCTTTCACAGATTGATGATGAAAAACTGAAGGGGGTTAATTATTTTGCAAACTTTCTGTAAATTTATTTGACACAAATAAAATAAAAACAAGCAAAACCAAAATAATAAAAACACAAAAAATTTGATAACGCAGTTCTGCATATATTGCTTACATCTGCGGAGCCCTCACACAGCTTAATTATTTTCACCAAAGTACAATAATTTTACCCAAGGTTTTACTGGCCGACACCACTCAACCCCTGATATTATCTCTCAACCTTACTTCTCATGAAATAATTTCACACCCAATAATATGACCACCTCGTATTAACCTCGACAGAGGATTTTCACACATTGTTTGATAATAAAGATTATTAAATGAACAACTCAAGTGATCAATTAATTAAGAACAAAATAATAATACACTTGAAATATAAAGAAAGACTTCCCTATGGATTTTATTTTCTTGGAATATCCCAGCTGAAACTCTTCACCATAGCCGATTCTTTCTTCATAAAACAAATCACCACAGCCACATTAATTACGCCTTCAACCAAACATCTCACACACGCCCACACAACCGAAAACCTCAATCTCCCACCTGATACATTAATTTCCCTTTCACCGTATATAAAACATAAGATGCAATATTCAGCTCATAAAGAAAACACCATGGGCAACCAACCAATTTGTTTCCAAGACACACGTGATCTCCACTGCATCAAATTGATTCATGCAGGTTGCTTCCACTTTCTACCAAAGGTGAGACACCATATTCAACTAGTAAAACCCAAGTGCGCAGCCAACTTAATTTTTCATTTACTCCAACTACTGCAGTAATGCCCACACATACAGCTTCCACCGTAAATTCAACAACCGATACGTTCTTCAGCTTCTTGTTTCATAGACACTGCAAGCAGTATTTTGTTTATGGACACAACGCATGTGTCATCAATTTTTTGCGCACTCACACTAGCAAAAATAGACTCCTACCATGAATCAAAGATGTGGGCAATCTTCACTGTAGAGATTCACGACTCAAGTAATTAGAGAGAGTCAGAGTCCACCTACGCAACTTCAGTAACTCCCACGTTATCTTCAGTTGCCACACAACGTCAACTTAGTTTCTTCAGCTTGCGTATTTTTTAATAGATTTCAACTCCAACTAGGAGATAAGAAGATGTTCACCCTATTTTGATAGATTTTAAAAAATTCCACCGTAACTCCTATTCACCATGCCTTCCAATCAGACAATCACAACCAAGCAATTAATGGACACTCTCATCCTATGCCACCATACACTTACATTTATTCAACAATTAACCCACCTGCTCAATTAAGATATTTTACTACAGTTTTTATTCAATAATCAATTAACCCATGCTATCCCTTTTTCACGCTAGAGATAGATTTGCAGTAGATAGGAGATGTGGATAATTACACACCTTGGAGATAGACTTCTACCATTATTAGGAGATTTGCACAAATCCTTGACACACTAAAAATCTCACTTCAACCAAATAACCACAACTTTAATTCTACCACATAACTACCTCATCTTTTTAATTTCATCAGCCCACAAAATCCGCAAATTCAATTTGCCAACATATTGTATGTCCAATTAAAATGCCAAAATTAAATAAAAGATATATACCATATATCTTAACAGACGGTATAGCTTTTGCTTCTAAATTTTTCCAGTGAGATATCTCTTGCAATAATGTCAATTTTCTAAAACTTGTTCTGAATTGGCCTGTTGCGTTTGCAATAATCTATTTTTTTTTGTTTATTCGATGTTCTTGATACAATGAGTACACAACTCTAAACTGGGCTTATAGACTTGAGTACAACTATGAAATACTTGGATTGACCATCCTCTACCCTTGTCCTGGATTTTTTTGCTGGTATAATTAGGAAATGATTGATGATGTGTCTTAATTTGTTTTGGTATCTTGGTATGGTCAATGTGTATGGACTGTTGAGTTTGGCTCCTTTGTTGTCTCATATTGGTTAGGGACAACAATTGAGAGAAGTCTCTTACTTATATAAGGAGATTGCTACCTCCTTGTTTGATGCACCAAACAAAGTCAAGGATTTGTATGATAAATTTGACTCTAGTTAAATTCCTCTTTTGAGGTGAGAGTTGGAGAGCTTGTCTTATGTATTTCTTTGTGGGTGTGTTAGTGTATTAGGGGATTGGGTGAGAAGAAAAATTGTGTGATTGTAAGAATTTTTCACATAGTGAATTTTCTTCTCGGTGCCCGTGGTTTTTTTTTTTTTTTTTTTTTTTTTCTGGTTTGGGAGTTTCCACGTAAATTATCTTGTGTTGTTATTTTCTGATATTGTGGTCTATCAAATATCCTTGGGTGTGGGTTTAGGAAGTCTAAATTCCTAACAATTGTTATCAGAGTCAGGGTGTGTTTTTTTTCTTGAAAATTCTAAATATGCTATGTGGTTGCAGTTTTGACTAATCTTTCACATTAGAAAAGATTTTCTTGAGAAAGGTTGATTTAGTGTGGTAGAGTTTTGGTGTGGTAGCGTGGTAATACATGTCTAGGAAAGTTTTGACTAAGGAAAGACTTGATATTTAGGTGTGTCCATTGTGACCCACCTCTCTTTCTTGGAAACCTTCCTGGTGTACTATTCATTTCTACGGTAAAATTCATCAAGGCAGAAGAGCACAAGAAAAATGTCAGAAAAT
>JANITW010000006.1:27360172-27391700 GCA_027564335.1 Erythroxylum williamsii | reverse complement strand
ATTTCAGTTCTTTATTTTCAGTTCTGTTTTAGTATGAATTTTAATATTTTAATTCTTTTACTTAAAATAATGAAGTTTTCTCCATGGTGACTTCTAGAGAAACTAAACACTTTGCAGGTAAATTTTAAAAAATAGTTTTCAGCAAATTTACCGACGGAAAAAATTTCTGTTAGTAAATATATTGGATTTTACCAACGGAAAAAATTCCATCGCTAATTACCGACGGAATTACAAAATCCGTTGGTAATTTTATGACAGAAGAATTTATTAACTGAACAAAAAAATCGTCGGTAAATTTACCGACAAAAATTTTTATCGTCGGTAAATTTACCAACGGAAAATTTTCGTCGTTAAATTTAGTAACGGTCATATCTCCGATGCCTTTTTTCGTGAATAAATTCCGTCACTAAATAAGCTTACTGACGAAATATGTACAAATTTTTTCGGTAAATTTCGTCGCTAAACTCTATTTGTCTTGTAGTGAACTATCGTGATCGTACAAATGTCTTACTCTTAACATTATCCATAGAACAGTTTGAAAGAACTCTACAACTATTATAAAGAGGGTTATATAAGTAGTATATGCTCCCTCAAAGCCTAAGCCTACTTGGCTTGGGCATTACAGAAATTTAATTTAATTAATTTCTAATTTTAATTTAACTTTAATTAGAATTATACCAATTATACCCAAATAAGATCCAATATTTCATATTAGTCCTTATTTTTTAAAAATATCATATTTAATCATAAAGTTTTAAGGTTAAAACCAAGTTCAACTTGATTAAAAGACCTTCCCTCTATTCAATTCTTTCTTTGTGTTTGACCTATTAGGTTTTTAAATATGTTGGCAATGAATATAAATTAAATTAAGCTTCTTTAATCTATCTTTAATTTCATAATTAAACATTTTATATCTATAGATCAAGATTGTGATATAACAATATACTATAAATATCCAAATATTTAGGAATATCAAAATAGTTTTGTTTAACCTTTTTTTTGCATAATTTTTCTATATAACTCAATCCTTTTATTATACAATGTTTCAATCATACATAAAATATGGAAATAATATTTTGTCTATAGGATTCAATCATATCCGTTCTCCATCATTGGTCATTGATTTATTTAATAACGTTTGAAAACTATTTTTAAAGTATCGTTACACCTTGTTAAAGGATTTTCTAAATCAATACTAATTAGAAATAACAAAACACTCTCCCAAATTACTTTAGAGTGATAAATCCTAGACTGATTACTCTACTACTTCCATGTATTTTATGATATATCTATGACTACCAACTAAGCTATCCTTGACTATAATAGGTCGTAAGTAGTATCAAAGCATATCAATCTCTATACGAGATACTTTGATAATTTCAAGTCAAATGATTACTTTTATAATCATCATAATGAAAATGTCTATAGACATATAAATAATGGTCTAAATAGATTTCTTTTAAAGGGCCAATTCAGTGAACTTGTTTTCTAATAAACACCTGCTCATTTGTTTATATATCCACGTAATTTAATTTATGAGATTTACTACTTTATTCACAAGGAAGAAACATAAAATGTTCTAGTCATTTTACGCTGTATTAATGTCCTTTCTTAATAGACAAATGAATAGGAATATTTAAGGATAATACATAAATGCAATATAAAACTCATAATTACAATATCGTCATAATTCCATTTACAATGTATATTTATTTCATAGACTTTACCATATACATATGAATATGTATAAGACAAAAAATGCATTTAAATATTTTTTACCTAAACTACAACTATCTAATTAGTTGTAGGGCATAAACTAACATCTTCATCCCATGATTTTCATAAAAAAACAAGTCTCCAAAATTTTGAGTCCAATATTGACTTAAAATTATAGATATTTTAAGTATTAATATTTATTATATAGAATCATATCAGTTCACATTCTGTCGTTTGGATTAATATCAATAATTAACAAGATTACACATAGAAGAATGAGTAGTTATTTCTCAATTTCAGAGATAGATTAGAAACAGAAATAGAAGTATATTTTTAATTTGATAGTGATCGTTAGATAGGGTGCTCTAATGTATATTCTCTTTTATCCAATTCAATTAACTTAAAGAAAAAACAATGTAGGCATTAAATATATAAATTAACCAGTAAATATTATAAAATAATATGTTGTTTTGAGGGCAGCCTACAGTAACAGTATTTAAATAAGATATTTAAGTTTTGTATTTGTTTTGGTTTCTAAGCAATACGGAATCTTTTTTCTAAGACATCTATTATTGGTTCAATTTTTAAATTTAAGATAACAAGTTGCTTTTGATCGAGCAACAGATGACCAACAACAGCAACATCGTGGCTTGTCAACCTAAAAAACAGAATATCACCTGGTGCCAAATTTTGGCTTGTCCGGTTCCTCTTTCCGCTACTCTTACGCCAAGCAATATATTTTGCTTCATATTAATATTAGGTTATGGTGACAGCCTGATTGATGGCATTTCTCTGTTTTGGCACCAATCTCCATGGTTTAAGAAACTTCAGATTATCAATAACTAATGTCAACTTGCATTGTTACTTAGCTTTGGGATCTTACGCGGACCAATAATCATTTGTAAACGCTCATTGGTAACTTTGTACGTAATATTTAAAATTAAATATAGTTAAATAATATTGCTTCGTTACATTTTCTATTTTTCAGGATATGTAGATGTTTTAATCGGTGTCTTTTGCTCTCGATCCGGATGATCCACACCCCATGCCTCTCTTCTTGGAAGCATTGCTTCTTTGAATGAAATGGAATCCTAGGGTGAAGACTCTTTTTCGCACAAATAAACAATGAAACCCTAATAATGAACAGGTTTCGTACATGTTTTTTGATATGGTGCTGTCCTTGTACCTGATTCAACCCACCACCAAAAACTTTTACGATTTCCCATAAATCTCTTTAATTTCCGTTTCTTCTTCTCTAGTCTCAGGAGTCCTATCTCATCAAGCAATGAAGGTGAAAATGAAACATTTGGAATTTAATTTTGTAACATCCAAGGTGTAATCATTTACTAGAAACATCATGCATGACGAATGAAGCCCATAACAGCTCATGAAGTTGACATCTATTTGTTTGTTCTCTTGTAAATTATTGTCGAGCTTCAGCTTTAAAGGTAAACTATACAAGGGACGACTTGGCACATCATCCATCCAATCTCGATCTATGAAAAGTATGCACGAGAACTTTCATAATTCTGCACGTACTAGTGGTCCAGTACATTGGGGCAAAAAAAAAAAAGAATTAATAGGGTTTTTTTAAAATAAAAGTTTGAATGTTAGTCTTATATTAGAAAATAATTAAGCTGTAATAATACAAGCACTAATAATGGACAAAATGGTGATCCTACTTAAGGGGAAAGGGACATGAAATGCCTGTCCAAATCTCTAGGAGTAGAGGGCACTAAGAAAGGATAAGGCGGAAGAGATTCCATAATATTTCATTTTCATAATCAGTTCACAGTAGCAGATCATTCTACACGATTCCATTCTCCATCGTTTTGGACCACTTAGAAACAAAAGATCTTCTCGGATGGATAAGATATTTGTTTGATTCCTCTATCATTCAAGTGTGCAAACATGGGGTTAGATACTTCCTTTTCTTCTTTCAGCGTATAGGTTAAGTTAACGGGGTGTTTAGAAACTATCGAATTGAATTCATTAATGAATTGGATTTAGTTACATTAATGGAATTGAATTGAATTCAATTTACAGTATTTGGAATAAACCCAGTAATATTAGAATTGAATTCAATTACATTGTTTGGAACACAATCAAAATGAATTAAATTATTTCATATGACACATTTACCGTTGACTAAAAAATAATCTTATTAAATAATAAACATTCACACTTACATAGAACAACTTATAAACATTAATTTTATTATAAATAATATCATCAAAACAAGTTCATTATTAAAATGAAAAGAAAAAATTGATTGCAAATGATATTAGGTTTGACCGAGCTTATTAGATAATAGAAAATTATTATAATTTGAAAATTTTTATCTTAATAAATAACAATTCAATTATGTCTAAATTAAATTATATATCTGATAATAACTATACACACAATACCTTTTATTTAGACATTTTAATTATTTCATTATTTTTATGTACATGAATATTCTTAATTAAATTGAAAAATAATCACGTATAAAAAAGGAAAAATTATAAAAAATATTTTCTATCAAAATAATCAAAATAAGTAATAAAATAAAAGTTTAATTTAACAATAAAATTATTTTAAAGTTTTTACACTATTATATAAATAGACATAATATATAATATTAATTAGTGTTGGGTTGGAATAGTGGGCAATGTTGAGATTGTGAGTTAAAAAAGATGAGAGAAGCTTGTGAGATTTAATTCATATAGTTTATAAGGTACTACATGAATTTAATTTGTTAAGAGAGTGGATTTTAAATCCATGGAAGAATTCAGTTCATACTTTTTTTTAAGTTACAAATAGATGAATTAAATTCAATCTCAATTCATTCTCTTCCAAATCCACCTCCCTGTTGAAGCAGGTAATAGACATATCTTTTTGTGTAGTGGACTTTATTGCTGGACTTCCACGGCCCATTAAAAGTTCCAGAACGTTTAAAATTGGCCCTTTCATTGGAACAGAAGAAGAATGTAATTATATAAAGAGTTGTTAGTTTAGGGTTTATGGGGTCTCTGAAGGTCCTTTGAGTTGCCGCTGGAGAGGTATTCAGACTACCATTCCTCTTTCCCTGTTTGCCTTTTCTTCTAAGTTGAGCAAAGTGTGGCAAATGGGTATCTTGCAAATCAGGACAATACTTGTTCATTTTCGTTTTCTTGAAGATTAGTGCCTTCTTTTTATTTAGAAAATCATGTATTTTGTTATTTTGAAAGACTAAGTGATTGGTAGGTGAAGTGGGAGTGCTTCTGATTTGGATCTTTAGTTTCTTGTGTTCAACTTTATCCCTTTTTCTTTATTTTAATGCTTCGTTATATTTGACTGGTGAAGGAAGGTGATAGAGAAGGATGTCTCACAGGAAGTTTGAGCACCCTAGGCATGGCTCCCTTGGATTCCTTCCAAGGAAACGGGCGGCTCGTCATAGAGGAAAAGGTGTATATCACACATTTTCTTTCTTTTCTTTTATACTATTAGCTTTTAGTTTAGTTTAAATATTGTTCTCTTTTTATCTCCTGATTGTTATGTGTATAAATACAGATATATGTTTTCATTCAGTGTTTAACCCTTTATAATGGGTTTAAAAATATGTTAGCAAATTTGTCTTCGTATTTGTGTTGCTTCTTCATGATTGTTAATTGCTACACCCCATAGATTCGTACTCTACAATCGAGTTTATTCATAGGAGACAGAGTGTTTCCATTTAGTGGAATTTACTGTGTAGATCTGAAATGACATGGTATGATTATCATCACTTAATATCAAATATATTGTTCAAGTTGAACTTGTTTTCACTGCCACTTTTCTGTAATTCACGAGCTTATTTTCTTCCTTTTGGTCCTATGCAGTGAAGGCTTTCCCCAAGGATGACCCAACCAAGCCCTGCAAATTTACTGCCTTTTTAGGCTACAAGGCTGGCATGACACACATTGTCAGAGAAGTCGAGAAGCCTGGATCAAGTAAGGAACTTCTACAACACTTTATTTAATCATCTGTTTGGAATCTTAAAATTCAAAATTCATATTTTTACGGACAAATCAACAAATCTAAATTAGGCAAATGTCTTGAAGAAACGAAAAGCTTTCCATTTGTTACAAAATAATTTTCCACGATTCAAGAATTTGACTTTCTTTTTATTTTTTTAAAAAAGATAGTGGTCTTACTCATAATATAATGTAGGGAAAAAAGTTTTAGACAAAATTTATCAAAATAGCTCTAGGATTTTGGGAAATGTGGTTGGAGCAAAGGTTTATGACAAAAACCTCCTTTAATAAAAATCTGAATAGAAATGTTGCCGGATTGTGTTGTAGAATCACTAGTTTATGGTAGTTCTAGAAAAATTCCTATTTGAGATAGGGAAAGCAATTAGTAACAGGGAAACATTTCCTTTTTTTGAAAAGGAAACTTAATCTAAATCATGGTTTTAAAATGCAGCCCAATTTGTTGCGATTGTGGCCACAGCTACTGCAGTTGACCTTGTCTGCATTATAACCCACAGTTCACAATTTTAAATCTTGATCTAAATAGGAAAAGTATTATAAAGACTAACTAAATAATAAATATAAAACTATTGCTTAATGTAGTACTGCATTGTAGTAACCTATTGTTTCTTCAGAGCTTCACAAGAAGGAGACCTGTGAGGCTGTTACAATCATTGAAACACCACCAATGATTGTTGTTGGAGTTGTGGGCTATGTGAAAACACCACGTGGTCTTCGCACTTTGAACACTGTCTGGGCTCAGCATCTGAGTGAGGAGTTGAGGCGAAGGTTCTACAAGAATTGGTGCAAATCCAAGAAGAAGGCTTTCACCAAATACTCCAAGCAATATGAATCTGATGAAGGGAAGAAAAGTATTCAAGCACAGCTTGAGAAAATAAAGAAGTATGCCACTGTAGTTCGTGTGCTGGCTCACACTCAGGTGATGATCCCTCTTTCGGTCAAGTCCATCTAATACTTTTATTTTCCTCTTTTAAAGTATTAGTTTCATATTTGTGTTACTATTGTTGTGTATTGATTTTGATGAAGGTTTTGGTGTGGATTTGATGAATCTTATTCATGTAGAAGTTTAGATGAATTCCAACTCCCATTCTCCAGTTGGAATCCATATTTTGGACAAATTAACTGTGACTTGAGAAATGTTGAATCTTTTATTTGTGTAGCGAGTTAATTTCTTAATTTGAAGTAAGATTTACCTATTTTTCCATTGATTTTACTATCCTTCAATTAATGTTTGATGCGTTCTACTAATTGAGTTACAGATAAGGAAAATGAAGGGGTTGAAACAAAAGAAAGCACACCTCATGGAGATCCAGATCAATGGTGGGACTGTTGCTCAGAAAGTTGACTTTGCTTATGGCTTCTTTGAGAAGCAAGTGCCTATTGATGCTGTGTTCCAGAAGGACGAGATGATTGATATGATTGGAGTGACAAAGGGTAAAGGTTATGAAGGAGTTGTGACTCGTTGGGGTGTCACCCGCCTGCCCAGGAAGACCCACAGAGGTCTTAGGAAGGTGGCTTGTATTGGTGCCTGGCATCCTGCCAGAGTGTCGTTTACTGTTGCTAGGGCTGGTCAGAATGGATATCACCACCGTACTGAGATGAATAAGAAGATTTACAAGATTGGAAAGACTGGTCAGGAGTCACACACTGCTATAACTGATTACGACAGGTAATAGTAATTGGCCGAGTTTTTGGTAAACGAGTTTTTGGTAAACTTTTCCTTGTTCCTTTCTGTGCATAGTTTTGTATATCTGTAACATGAAATAAATAAATCAGGACTGAGAAAGATATCACACCAATGGGTGGTTTCCCTCACTACGGCGTGGTAAAAGACGATTATCTGATGGTCAAGGGGTGCTGTGTTGGACCTAAGAAGAGGGTTGTTACTCTACGCCAGTCATTGCTCAACCAGACATCTCGTGTGGCACTCGAGGAAATCAGACTCAAGTTCATCGACACGTCCTCGAAGTTTGGACATGGTCGCTTCCAAACAACACAGGAGAAACAGAAGTTTTTTGGTCGCCTCAAGGCTTAGATGTTCTAAATCAATCTTAAGATATGGGCCATCATAGGGATTTAGTTAATGTTTCTATGTCATTGAAATTAATTGCTGTTGCGGTTAATTCCTTTTCTTTTAATTGTTTAAAGGCTCGACACATGGTGAATTTTTTGAATCAACTTAAATGTTATGAATCTTTAATATGCCTCTTGGTTTCTTGGAGTTGCATTGCGGCGTGGATTGAGTTCTCAGTTTTTCATTTATATTTAGTAACTAACAATAACTACATGTAATATAATAAAAAGTTCATTTAATTCTCATACATTTACATTGCTAAAAGTAATATAAAATACTTCAAATGTTATAATTAATTACAATAAAATTGATAGGAGCTTTGTATGTTTATAATAATAAGAATTCGTAGTCAAGTTCGCAATCAAATAGAAGTAAAACTTAAAATAAAATTACTTATTTCATATTTAGAATTCTATCATATATCAAAAACAAATAAAATTAAAAATCAAGAGAAACAATCGAAAACCCTAAAGTTTTATTCCACAACATATCCACTTAAGTTTCTTAACTGTTATTTAATACAAACACTTTTTCATTATCACCGACATATAAGCTCAATGTATTAAATGATATATCAGTACTTTCTTATTTAAGATTAGTTTATAATTCACTGTCATCTATCAAATTTGGTTCAACTGAAATTCATTTTATTAAGAAATCGATATGATTAAGACAAATTAGATCAATAGAACTACATATTCACTTAAGAACCTTAGTGAATAAATAAAAATATATTATTATGAAAATATGAGGAATTATTTTCAAATTAATAATGATAATAAAATAGCTTTTTTGAAACTTTAAATTATGTTGAATAAATATTATATCATTTAACCTCTTGTTTCTAATCTATAACAGCAAAAATACCTAGTAAAAATCTCGGTAAGACGTAAGGTCTAAGATTCTTGTATTCTAATCTATTTCACTTTTTTCGAATATATAAACTCAAATATGTTATAATTCTTTTTACATCTTATTACACTCACATATTAGCTAATAATTTGAATTGTAAATCCTTTTAATTCTGAAATACTGCTTTCAAAATTGATCTCGTCAAGCAACTATAAGAAAATAAAAATAATTTCAAAATTGATTTCGTCAAGCAACTGTAAAACAACAAAAATAATATCATAAATAAATGAAGTGATGATTATTTTGAAACACATAACACAAATGAAGAAATGTATACTTGAATTAAGTTTATTTTTTTGGCGTGTATATATCTATATATATGTATATATATATAGAGTGTCGTTCCACAAAAATTGAAATAGTCACTCAATAAACTTTATTTAAGATAAAGTAACTAATAATTATGTTATATATTGATGCACTAACTACAAAACTTACCTAAATTATTCTTCCTTACCTCCAAAATGTAAACTTGTTATCTGTTCAATTAATTTGGTTAGCACTAATGAACAATTGTATTTGAATCAAGTGGAAAATTTGTCCCATGTTGATTAAATTTTTTCCAATATGGGAGAAGGTAATTGAAGGTAGTTGAAAAGAGAATCCGGAGAGTTGTTTCTAAATCGGACAACTAATTCGGATTTATGTCTGGTAGCTCCACGACAGAAGCAATACATATACTTAGGAGATTGCTGGAATGCTACAGGGAGTGAAAAAGAGATTTATATATAGTTTTTGTAGATTTGGAGAAGGCGTATGATAAGGTTTCGAGAGAACTCATATGGAGGTATTTAGAGGTAAAGGGCATCCCTAAGACTTATATCAGAGTGATTAGGGGTATATATGAAGGAGCATTGACTAGCATAAGGACGATAGGAGGCGACATGGAAGCATTCTCTATTGGTGTTGGACTCCACCAAGGCTTGGCCTTAAGCTCTTTTTTGTTCACATTAGTGTTAGATGAACTTATGAGACATATTCAAGGAGACGTACCTTGATGTATGTTATTTGCTGACGATATTGTCTTAGTGGATGAGACCAAGGAGGGGATCAAGTCCAAATTAGAACGTTGGAGAGAAGCGTTAAAATCGAAATGTTTTAGAATGAGCAAATCCAAGACGGAGAATTTAGAATGCAACTTTTCAAATAGCCAGATGGTACAAGAGGCGGCAATAGCAATTGGTCCTGATATCGTGCCGTAGATATCAAGTTTTAAATACATCGGATCCATCATTCAGAAAGATAGTAGTATCGATAACGATATAGTACATCATATTAGATCTAGGCGGGTCAAATGGCGGAGTGCGTCAGGTCTTTTATGTGATAAAAAAGATCCCTTTAAAACTCAAAGGGAAGTTCTATAGAATGGTGGTTCGGCCAATCATGTTACATGGTGTAGAGTGCTGACTTACTAAGTGTCGACATATGCGGCAGTTGTTAGTAACAGAAATGCGTATGCTTAGGTGGATGTGTGACATTACCAAAAGAGATAGGGCCTGGAATAGGGTAGTGAAAAATAGATTACAGATGACTAGTCTTGCCGACAAGTTGAAAGAGAAAAGACTTAGGTGGTTTAGGCATGTATGTAGGATGCCCTCTATACGACACTTAGAGCAAATAAACCTTGGTGGCTACAAGAGGAGAAAAGGGAGGCCATATAAGAACTGGAAAGAAGTGATCAAGAAAGATATGTTAGAGTTAGTTTGAGGCAATGGCTCGAATTAGGAAAGTCTGACGTGATATGATAAGAGTAAACGACACACTTTAGAGTTCTCGTGCCTCACCCTTACCGCATGGAAGTAGAAGGAGGGGAAAGCTTTCACGCGATGGACGCATTAAATTATAGGATTGTTGTACCCTCAGAGTCGCTTAGTGAAGACTCTTAGTGTAACTAGCAATGGGAAACCCGGTCTTTGTAGGAGTGTAAGATACTAGCAGCTTATGGTCACCATCAGCTTTTGCATGTGGCCCTAGTAATTTCGAGCGGGTCAGTTCTTGTTGCTACTTTGCATGCCTTACTAGTAGGGTGTCCATCGTTATTATTATTATTATTATTATTATTATTATTATTGTTATTATTATTAGTAGTATTCTTTTTTTATTTTTTTTTCTATTTTTAGTATTTTCTTTATTCATTATTATACTCATTATATATCATTCCTATTGTATAAATTATATGGAGGGGTCTATTCTGGTCACCACCAAGTATATATATATATATCCTGCCAATTTAACGTATTTTTTCTTGTAATCTACATCACTATTATCCTGTCATATATACATGTGGGTTTATTAAAAATAACCTCTTTATAATATAAAAGGAAGGTTGTATATTATGCGGCTCTCTTGTGTCTTACTTCAGTGCGAGATTTCAAGATATAACGATCATGATGATGACGATGATGTGTGAGACAAGACATAACCACCGTCGGATTCTTTTCTCGCTATTATAATAGGATGTGTAATAGACATAACCACACTGACCCATCCACCCGTCGCATTCAGTCTCCCTGATCCCAACAGAATAACAAACAGTGCCCAAAACCCAAAATCCTCAAAGAAAGCACGGAGAATCTAAAGGAAGTCTCTGGAGAGACAAAGAGGCAGAGTGTGGTGTTTGATGGTTGCGGAAATGGCGTCGTCAAAGGTGATGGCGTCGTCCAAACCGAGAAATTCGGATCTCTCATCATCATCTTCGTCTTCAGCATCTCGATCTCGATCTCAACGCGCTTCTACTTCTTCATCTTCTCATCCTTCTATTTCCTCTACAAACCCAAACTTACTATCACAGCAGTCGGGTCACATCCCATACAGTGTTCTTAACTCATCCTCGCCCTCCACTATGACCGTCGACGGAATCCTACGCAACGTCTACGCCACTCCCTCTTTCTCCGACTCCACTCTCCTCGATGCCCAAATTACCCTAATTGACACTCCCGTAGCTCTCCCTACGCCGCCTTCCGTTGAAGGAAGTAGCAACAACGCTGCCGGTGGGAATGATAATAGTAGTCAGGAAATGGCTGTGGTGGTTCCTCAGGGAAGTAGTGGTAAGACAGTCGACGACGTGTGGAGGGAGATAGTGGTTGGGAGGAAAGAGATGAAGAAGGAGCCCGACGAGATGATGACGCTGGAGGATTTTCTGGCGAAAGCTGGCGCAGTGGAGGTTGGAGGAGGAGGAGGAGCTAGAGGTGGAGGTGAACGAGGAGAAGAGGAAGAGGTCGAGATGGCACTGTCGGAGAGATTGAGTGGAGGAGTTTATGCGTTTGATGGAGTGCCGCCGCCGCCGAGTTCCTTCCAGATGCTGGATAAGGTAGAGGGATCAATTGTAGGTTTTGGGAGTGGAGTGGAAGTGGTCGCCGGAGGAGGAGGGAGGGGGAAGAGTGGGAGGGCTCCGGTCTTGGAGCCGTTGGATAAAGCGGCGCAGCAACGACAGAGACGGATGATCAAGAACAGGGAGTCCGCCGCTAGGTCTAGGGAAAGGAAGCAGGTGTTCTAAAAGTTATTCTTTTGGATTATATTTCCTTGGCTGTTCGTTGTAATGCGTATTGATACGTAAATTTGGGGTTTTTAGGCATATCAAGTGGAATTGGAGTCATTGGCAGTGAGGTTAGAGGAGGAAAATGAGCAACTACTGAGAGAGAAGGTACTTCTTGATTATATTATTCTTTTGGGTTGTTTTGGTAATTTTGCTTTGCCATTTTTATCAATTTGTTTCATCATCTGGCTCGTGGAGTCACCATATAAATTTTCCTTGCAATCAGATTGTTGATGGTTAGGTTCCAGAATATTTACATTATCGTCTTTCCACTTCAATTATGGCAGGGAAAATGGCTCGAAAATATGTACCATTCTAATTAGGTTTGTAGCGAAATAGGACATATATGGTCAGTTCTGACTAGGTAGCTACTGAGATTCAATTAAGCTCAGCTTGACATTGGAGAAGCATGTTCAGTTACCAAACAAAATTTCAGAATCCAAAAGTCTGATTGTTGTTATCTACGCTTATGTTTGGCTACATGAAGCAAATGGCGGGTTGTATGTTATTCTTGTTTTCTTTATAAACAGATTGAATCAACGCTAGAGTATCCCCCTATTGAGATGAAATAGGAAGGCCTGTGGTTTTCCCAATTACAATATAAAATGTTAAATTCTTCAAAGATGCATTAGGATCACAGCTTATTTTCTACTATAATTAATGTAAAAGAGCTTAAATTCTTTAAAAGAAGTAAAAGAGAAAAATTAGTCAACCACAAGCTTTAATTTAAAGACAACAAGGGCTGAAATTTAGATTATTTTAAGATTCCTTATTAAATAAGTAGTAGGTTTATGGTAAATATGCTATTCTAGTTTGGATATGTTATTATAATTGTTTGAGAATTCAGAATTTTATTAGAATATGATTTTAATTTATTAGGAAATCTTTCTTATTATAATAAGAGTTGTAAAAACTTCTCTATAAATATGTAAGTACTTAGCCCTTCAATAAGAACATAATCAAAATTTTTTCCTAAAAACTTGAGTTTTCAATTAGAAGGTATGATACTTTCTTCTAAGAGTGTTTCATAGACCTCCGGAATAATTTCTAGTTCCTACCCTCTATTACTTGTCTACCTCACTAAAATTCCAGCTACCAAAACCTTAAATTCAAATCATATCGTATCAAAATTCAAGCCACATTAAATGCTGAAATTTCGGCATCCCAAAAAACCAATACCTGAAAACCCAGCTATGCCAAATCTAAAATTTCGGCATCCCAAATTGAAATCCATATTTGAAACTTGAATTTCAATAGCTTGATATCTATCATATTTCCTAATTTTTGTGAGTTTTAGTTAGTAGTTATCATTTCTTTTGTTTGTCTTACATCAATTTGGTATTAGAGCTCAAGTTCACATTGGTGCCACGTAGTGGAAGGGCATATAAAAGAATATTTGACCAAGAGCAAGATGAAATGTTTTTTGAGATTTATGAAAAAATTGGATATTGAAGATCCTCAATCACAAGGTGCTTCAAAAACCAATTTACATGTAACAACTCCAACAAGAAAGTATGTTTGACAATTTTTGTAGTTGTTGGGCAGCCTTGACATGCATTCCTTAAAAGTCAAAACTCTCACATAAAAAAATTATCTAAACCAATAGCCTATATTTGATGCAAAATATGGAGAAAGTGGTAATAAGCAAGACGAAGGGATTGATATTTGACCAAAAGCATGCAGTGTAAGGGAAAATCTTTGTTGAAAAATCATATTCCCATTTTGATTCCTTAATTTTCATGGGCACTACCTCAAAGCAAGTGTTTGTTATGGGTGGTGAAACTATTGAATCCTCTCCTTCAATTGATCAGTTAGAATCTTCAAGCCTACATGTAGGTGCTCAAATACTTGATAACATGGAGAGTTTGACTATGGAAGATGATCATGATATGGATAGTTTGACAGTGGGAGATGATCAAAGCGATAAAGATGAAGAAAAACAAAACCAGGTGGATTCATTGAAAAACCCTAAAGCTGAAACAACTAAACAACAGGTTGACATGCTTGAACAACAAATCAAAACACAAGAAAATAAATTGAAACAACAGGGTAGAAGGCTGAGAGAATGGGACATCAATCTAAGGTAACATAGCGGGGAGATGAAAAGATTAATCAGTAGCTACTTGATTTTTGGAGCTTGTTAGCTCAAAACTTGATTATATCTTTTGTATTGTTGATGCAGATTATGTTTCTGTAGGTTATGAAGGAGAAGTAAATTTAAATTGTGAGAAATTAACACAATATAGGAATAAAGGAGAAGCTATTAGTGCACCTATTAGGTCACAATACGTATGTTCTTGATGCCTATATCGTAGAAAAGTCATGTTGTTTTGTTATGAAATCATATGCAAATGTAATGGTCAAGACTTATGATGCTGTCGACACTGCTAAACTATTTTTCAAAGAGGTTATACATTTTTATGGATTATCTTTAACTATTGTCTCGTGATGTGCTGTCTATGATTTATTTTTAGAGAACTCTATGTAAGACGTTGAACATTAAGCTTTAATTTTCATGTTCTTTCTATCCCTAAACCAATGAACAAATAGAGGTGGTAATTAGAAACTTAAGAGTTGTTAAGATTTTTGGTTGGAAACCAATGTGAATAATTAGGACTTAGTAGAATTTGCATATAATAGTTCTATAGTAGAATTTGCATATAATAGTTCTATAGATAGGTCAATTGGTAAGAGTCCTTTTGTGATGGTTTTGGATGGTCAATTAAGAAAGCTTACTGATTTGGTTCCTTTACTACAAACAACGCTAGTGTTGAAGCCGAAGGTTTTTGCACAACACATAAGGCTATCTTTGATGAGGTACGAGAAAATATAACAACTAGCAATTTGACTTATAAAGGTCATGTTGATCAACATCATCCAGAGTGTTTTTCAAGAGGAAACTATAAGAAACTTCATCCAAAGCATGCTGGTAAAGATTTATCCAAAGTGTTTTCCAAAGGATAATATAAGAAACTTCTTTCACAGAGTGTTGGACCTTATAAGATCCTTAAGAAGATAAATGCTAATACTTTTGTTTTGGAATTAATGAGTGACATGTGAATTAGTCCTATCTTTAATGTTGCAGAATTAACTATATATTATGAACAAGATGGTACGCAATCTCTTACTGCAGAAGTGAGAATTCCAACCATTCCTCATCTTAAAGAAGAGATAGAGGATGCTTTTGATGAACAAATTGTAGCCACAAGAGTTGGAGGATATTGATGGTTTCTTGTCAAATGGAAAGGGAGATCAACTTCTGACAGTTCTTTGTTTTTAGAATATCAGTTTCAAAAGTTGAATCTAAACTTGTATCATAAACATTTGTCAAATTTTATGTCAAGGATGACTTCAGACAAGCAGGGGAGAATTGATTCAAGAAAAGGTTAAACTTCACAAAAGAAATAGAAGAGGAAAATTCTATAAGCTTAAGGGTTGAAATATAAATTATGATGATATTAATCCTTATTAAATAGGAAGTAGTACAAAGATAGATATGTTATTCTAGTTTATATATGTTATTCTAGTTGTTTGACTTATAGATTTTTAAAAAAAATCATATTTAAATTTGTTAAGAACACTTTCCTTCTAGAATAAGGATTCTAAAAATTTCTCTATAAGTACGTCTATACTAAGCCCTTACAATAACATCATATCTTGAATTTTCTCTACAAATAGTTGTTAACTAGGTGTGATGTTTTCTTCTAAGAGTGTTCCTTAGACCTTAGTAGTGATTTCTGGTTGCCTACCTTCCGTTGTTTGTGTTCCTCGCTAAATTCCAGCAGTTCTAACTCAAAGTTCCAGCAACTAAAACCGTGAATTCTAGTTATATCAAACCAAAATTCTAGCCATATTAAACTCTGAGCACCTAGTCAAAATTTCATCCCGTCAAATCCTTAAAACTTGACTGTTGCAAATCTAAAATTTCAGCGTTCCAAGCTGAAATCCATACCTGAAACTTTATATTCCATATATTCTAAGTTTTTGAGTTTTATTTACTAATTAATATTTCTATTTGTCCTATATCACCCAATGCCTTGGACGTTGAGGAGAAGTGTTTCGTCATCAACTTTGGAAATGGTCCTTGGTTCTGTCAACCTTGTTTGATTGGAATAATATTTGTATATGGTTCCACGTGGTTTGGCAAGAAAGTTGATACTAGAAACTTTTATCTGCTTATTACCTATTTAGAAGAATGATATCTGTATATGCTGCTGTTAAAAATCTGGTTACCTAGATGATGCATAAGTTGCCTTTTCTTTTACTCTTTCATTTTGGATTTATTTGTGACGTAATTTTTTGATCACTCAGTGTATAGATCAGAATGTACCCGGTCAACTTAACTTCCCCTATTGTTGGTGTTTGTCGATGTTTTTGATACATTGGCTAATTACTTATTCCATATCTGGCATTTGTCCTTCACGTGTTTGCTAACTAATGTTCTATTATGCAGGAAGTGAGGACTAAAGAAAGGTTTAAGCAGGTATGCATTTTGTCCTTCTTTATAAAAAGCTTCCCTTAGGGAATTGTCAATCTTTCGAATTATCCATTTGTTAATCTTTCAAGACATTAGGGTAATGGAGTTTCTAATGGTAACTTGGACTTTTTAACTATAATAGCTTTCCTTTTATCCTCTGCCAACTATTACCTTCCTTTCCAGAGGGAATGATTTTTGCTATATCACTTTATTCCATTTCTTTCTCACTGTCCTCTAGGAATAAGTTGTTTATAAACTGAGAGTATATTGTGGAAAATGGAATAATTTCTATTATAACAATGTGGTTTGGTTAACTTTAAATAACACCCACAGGACTTCCTAAATTATAGCTACAAAGGCATATTCGGATAGTGAGTTATTATTTTTATATGATGTCCATAAATTGAACTAAAAATCGTGAAGGAAAATTTTCTCTTTCCGTAGTGGAAAGGATATAAAATAAGTTGGCACAGGATGACTTCTTTCCCAATAGCTCTTTTCTTATTCATACATTTTGAAGCATGAACTCTCAAAACTTGTGTCTATGGAAAGATAATTGACACAAAGCATGTTCAACGAGCTAAGGGGATCGGGAAGCAAACATGTTCAAAAGGACGTAAAAGTTATTAATCTTAACTTAAATCAGTTTATAAGCATAGGGCCTGTATTTCTTATGATTTGATGCACATCTATTTCTTTATGTGATACGGAGTTATTTCAAGGTCTTTGAACATCCAATAGGATAGCCTAGATAAATGACCCTAAAGAGCAGTTTGACCATTGGTAATAATTGTTCTTAATTATTGAAATTCAATGGAATCGTGTCTTATTGTAGTCTACAAGTTGTTTGCATGCAATATTTTTTTTCCAAAAATGGAATCACAGGATGTCACTAAAGTATCGAAGTTATGGTCCCTTTATATTTGCTTCAGTTTGTTCTGTGTGTTAAAAGTATATGATTGCTAACATTTGAAGAACAAGTAATCTCATAAAAGTTCACTGATTTCTTTGTTAACTTTGTGACTATATGAGATCTTCTGATGGGAACAGAGGGAGTAGGTAGCAAACAAGAGGGAAATGGGTCCTTGAAAACTATTTCACCACTCAATTTTTTGTTGTTTCTCTGTTGTAGATCATGGAGAAGGTTATTCCAGTTGAGGAGAAGCAAAGACCACCACGTGTACTCCGAAGAGTTAACTCCTTTCAGTGGTAGAGAGTATGGTCTTTTCATTTGAATTTGGAAACAAAACGCTCGTTTCTGATATAGGGAGGCAGGTTAATATATAGTCAATGGGGAAGATTCCATTTTCTTTTGTATTAGTTGTTTGAACCTGATGGTCATAAAAAACCAATCTTGGTTTTTAGTATAACCAGAAGGAAAGGAATTCCAGTCTGAATTACAACTGAATTAGAAGAGAGTTCAACAGAGGAACATAGTTTGCACGACTTAACTTATTAATGTAGGTAGCTGCTGCAGAGGTGTTGCATTATTTCCACCAATTGCTTGTTGAAGGTACTCTAGACTGGTATAATGTATTTATGTGTTGCATAATTATGAACACTTCGACGGAATGTATGTCCGTGGTTGGTATCTGCTTACAATAACAAAGCTTTTTCTGCCATTGTTCTAGTGAAACAAAAGATGACTTGTATTAGATGTGTCTATCATTAAGTTTATTTTGTTAGAATTAGCTCTTTTCTGAAAGTAGACTTATACCTGTTGCGGAAATATTTGTTTGAAGGAACGAGAGTAATCATTGCTCTTTCAAGCAAGCTTCGGATGATAAAACAAAATTGTGAAATAGAAATAGCAAATAAAAAGTTGGTGAAGACATTTTGCCTTTATAAACAATAAAATAATTGCCAGATCTTTAGCATGGAGAATCATGCATATTATTGGCGAGTGTTGTGGTTGGCAAAAATTAGTACGTAGGCGATGTTCATTGTACACACGGGCAAGAGGCAGATGCACGAAAAATCATACCGATTCGGTCTTGACCTGCCCATTGTCTTTTTGGTACAAAGGCAGATTGGAATTCGGATAAATTCAAACATAATAAAAAAGTATCATTGACAAATATGTTTTAGTGAAAGTGAATATGATCTCACGCATGAGCACGTCACAGTGCAATTGTTTGGAACATAATCTTGAATACGAGTGTGTTGTATTATGTGTTCTTGATTGAATGAAAAATTATCAATATACGTATTATTTAATTATGGACAATCGACTTGGTAATATTTAGCTAGTGATCATTATTTTTTTGACATTTTCACTTGAACTTGCATAATTTGTTGAAGGAGCAATGCCACTTATAATTATAACTAATCTTCATTATAAGTTAAATTCGTCAATATTTTGCACCACTTGTACATTTAAAAAGTTATCATCTAAATTAAACTCAAAGATCATCATCATCAAAATATTTCTTTGAATACTATTCCATAATGATGAGTAGTCTCCTTTGTGTTCACATTCTCTATGCTTGGTACAATACAAAAAAGAAAATATAAGATTTTATAATATATAATTATTAAAATTACAAAAGTAAAAAGTTAAGATAAAATAAAGTATATAGTTTACCTCAAATATTTTTTTAGTTTATAATTATGGTACACATTAAGACTTTCAAAATTTTTGGATAAAATTGATTGTATTAAGCAATTAGTATTTTAGCACAAGTACTAAAAATAAACTTAGATATCAAAATCCTTACTAGTTGTTCTATAAATATTGTCCATGGTAAAAGAAAGAGACCTTCTCTGTAGTTTAAAAAAACCCCTTAATCTTTAAAATTCTTGATAAAACTCCTTTCATATTTCAGTCTTCAAGAAGAACCCTTCTTTTAGAGTTCGGTTAAAAATAAAGACAAAAAATACACACAACATGACACTTGTGCTAATCAAATATTACTTATATGACCATTCAACTTTTCTTTTAGAGACTTATCGAACTAATTAAGCCAAATCCAAACAAAAAAGTTATTATAATTATCTTAAGTTACTAATTTAGGTTGAATTACTTGGTTCGAGTTGGGTTTAAGAGATGAGTTATGTTATCGTATCAGTGATATTTAATTAGTCTATGTCTAATGTTCATTACCACATAGGTTTTATAGTTAATTTTTACGCGAAGTCTAAGAGGAAGTGTATTTTTGGAAAAAGAAAACTAGGAATTTTTTTTAATTTTAAAGATTAGGAGATTTTCTAAACTTTCTTAAACAACATGAAATATCTATATCTTTTACCTTAATTGTCCAACTATGTTATACTATAAGAAATCTTAATCTTTTTTCCTTTATTAATTCCTTTAAATTGAAACCTAAATTGAAAACTTTCTAACTTGATGAGGATGTACCAACAAAAGTTGAAGTCGATATTGAATTGATGTGATCAAACTATTTACCAATTATTGATTTATAATCATTAAAAAATCATATAATAACTATAAAAATGGTGCAAATATGTACCGAAGCTCGATCGCCATAAATCTGCTAAAAATTAATATTCAATTGCAACAAATTTGCACCTCATATCTAAAATAGTAACTATCATAGTGTTAACAAGCCCATTCAATTAACTATCAAATTTTATCATCTTGTCTACCATTGTTGGAATCACTTTATTAGAAGAAAGGGCCTACTTAGATAATTCCAACTTGATCAGACATATATTGGTAAATCAAATGTGAGCAGATTTGTCATAAAATAACTTGGTAACAATGTTAAATACCCCTAAGTTCTCACATAATTCTTTTGCCAACTCCCATTACTCATCTTTTAACAAACAAGTGCATTGAGAATCTCAATATCTTAATATGGTAAACACAACAATATACTTAGTTAAAAAATAAAGTACTTTCAAAGTTGAATTCTACACTGTTGGATAAAACAAAACATAATCTCCTACTGTAGGGAATGCATTACTGTCTTATGGTTTTTTCAAACTTTTCAATTTGTGTAGGTGTTGCACTTTATTACACTGTATTATCCTAGATTGCTTCTATTCCTTCTTTGATAATTTTCAACTCATCCTTCATAATCAAATTCTTTATATATGCAAAACAATAAATATGAAAGAACTTATCATCCATTAATAAACTCCTAATGGCTCTAAACATTATCAACCCTGATATTGTTTGTACTCTAATTATCCAAAGTTATTATTGATAACTCCATGTAGATCTTCAAGTTTATTAAACAATTTACCAATGCATTTATTAATCTTTCACTTATTTGAGGTGTTATAACATAAACGAACCTACAATTTAGAAACAAAATCAAGGATCAATTATAGAAAAATCAAAGAACAAAAAAAAAAAAAAACAAAATCAAAGAACAATCAATAACAAATAAAAGAATAGTAATTTTTGAAGTAGGCATCCTAAAAGTCATTTGAAGTTTCATAATAAATATTATGAAGTCTATATGATCCATAATTGTAAATGGATATTCATGCCTTATGACTTATGATTGCCTTTGTAATTAAATTCTTGGATTTTTTAGGATCAAAGACCATAGAAGTCATTTCAATTTTTTCCTTTTAATAAATTTGGTGTAAAAAATGTTTGACCTCTTAATAACATTCTTTTTTTATTAAATGCATAAAAAATCATCAAATGTGAGGTTCCACCTTTTAAACCTCTAGCAAACAAATTATGATAATAGTCCCTTATTTTAGTCTTTATAAAGTGATTCCAAATGTCACTTGTTTATACTATAAAGTGATTCCAATATTGTTCTCCCCTTAGAAGTTCTTAGAGTAGGAGCTAACAGGTGGAACTCTACTCTTCTTGGTTTCTTCATTGCTAGGTGAGTGGCTTTCCCTACAATAAAATAATGGGCCATGAATAAATGGAAATCCTTAGGACTACAAGCTATCCTAATAAATATTGATGAATTGGATTGAGAATGGAAGACATTAAGTAAGAGTATGCTCCACTATGGATTTGGATCTATAGAGTTCTACTTAAGGATTAGACTACCTTAGGACTTAGTTACATCACAACCTTCATTGAAAAGCCTATATGCATGGATCAAGCTACAACTAAGGTAAAGATGATCTGATGTGCTAGAATTTCTATTTTAGTATCCTCTATGACTTATTTACCTGAATGCATCCCCATCATTCGATTGGATGAAACTTTAGAACCATATAAAGATTATATAAGAGTCTCATATGCTTGGAAACCACAGTTTACCTTAAAAAAATTCGAAAACTAGTTAGTAGACTTTAAGATAGGAGAGTATTAGGAGTTTATTGGACTTAGTGTAGATGAGGATCCTCTAGCAACACAAGTTGTGGATGTCAGTGATTATTACAACTCTCAGATAATGGTTGATAATAGTAGTCCCAATGTTGCTAGTAAAGAACAAAATAAAGTTGTAATACTCAATGAGACTGAAGCAATATGTGAGCATGACATAATTGAACAAGGAACCCTAAGCAGAATTACAAAGTAGACTAAAGAATTTGAACTTGTAATTAAAAGGAGGTCAGGTAGGAAGAAAAATGCCCTAGCTAGGGATTATAAATCATGATCATTCTCACTTAGAACATCAGAGGGGTATTTTGGTTAAGTGCATTTGAGCTTAAAATAAAGTTGTTATAGCACGAATTTTGGAGAATTGAATCAAGTAACATAACCACAACCTTCTTCAATTTTTGCCAAGGCATTGGAATTGGATATCCAATCACATGCATAATCCAAATGGAAGAATTATGGTTGTTTATGATCTCAGATTAATTGATCCATCTAGAGGTTTACAATAAGAATTCAAGTATGACAATCCTCATGTCATTTGTTTATGCTTATAATAGTGCGTATCAGAGATCCTTTCTATGGAATCAGCTCAGGTCACTGGAAGATACATCCTCTCTTCCCTGGCTAGTTGATGGGGGCTTCAATGTTTTTATCAATAAAGAAAAAAAAGGTGTTAGATTTATAGGCAATTCTTGCTCTAATCTAAGACAATGTATATCTAATATTCAATTAACTGACTTACCTTATGGAGCAAGTTTATATACTTGGTGTAATAATCAAGTAGGGGACAAATTTATTAGGAGAAAGCTTGAAAGGAGTAATGTAAATCATTTATAGTTCTCCATTTACCTGAGAAATTTCTCCAATATCATAAACCAAAGTCTCACATAGCATTATGATATTATCACTCATCTTGGTTCTGCAAAACCCCTATTCTCCTTCATATTCGATAATTTTATTATTGATCTAGCTGAGTTTAAGGTCCACATCTTAAGAGTTTAAATGTTTTCATTCGAGGCTCCAAACAATTTATTTTTGCCAGAAAGATTTCACGCATAAAAAAAAGATGAAACTACCTTTTCAGAATAACATAGGCAACACTCATCATCTCCTTAACATTGTTAGAAATTCTCTTGAGAAAAATCAAAATGAGCTACAAAATGACCCTACCTTAATTGACATCTAGAATCAAGAAAGGCTAGCTATGTAACACCTCTCCAGTGCACTAAAATTTGATGATTCATTGATGAAAACAAAGATCTATGGTGGAATGGATGAAGGGGATGGGTCTAAAAGCACAACTTTATTTTATAGAGATATTATTTCCAGGAAAAAATTCGATAGTATTGTCTCTTTGAATCTGAATTACTAGGAATGAATTCCTAATACTTGTAAAAAACCAATGCAATGTCAAGAGCTCTGTCAATCCACTTTTTATCAGTAAACGAATGAAAGTTTATGAAAGTAAAATTAGTGAATTTGGCAGGCTTAAAATAAGTTCTTTAGTGGGGATTATTCAATCACTTTCATTACAATAATGAAATATGGATTTCTCTTGTTCCATGTGAGTGCGAGTGACTAGATTCCATAGCGAGGTTCAATTAGATCACTTTAGAGGAGGATTCTGAGATAAATAGAAGTTTTGTAGACTGGCTAGGAAGGTGGAACATCTATATGGGTTGGGGAACGAAGTGACTTATGGGATTCAATTAAGTGAGGGGAGGAAGCCCTATGAAAGAAAGGTGGCTAGCCACAACCTAAAACCTAAATATCAGCTCGATGACATCTCTTTGAATATGAATAAATAGGAATGAATTCCCAACACTTGTTGCTTCAAAGGGCTTTTGATTATTTCTCAAACATGTTGACAACTCCTACAAATGCCATCTCAGTCACTTTTGAAAGAGATTATGCAATGTTACATTACATGATAGGAAGCATAATTATTAAGCAAGCATATCATAATGTAGGAGATTGAAAAATCCTTAAAATCCTTAAATCCTCATAAAACACTTGGTCCTGATGGCTTCGAACGTTATTTCTTCAACATTGCTTGGAATCTGACAAAGGAAATTGTAATTAATGATATACTGTAATTTTTCAACAGAGGAAAGTTATTATTTGAAATTAATAGCACTTTTGTTACTCTCATTCCTAATAGGAGTGAGCAGATGAGTTTCTCTAACTTTAGACCCATTTCTTTTTGCAACGCTACGTACAAAATAATTTCTAAGATCTTTTCTTAAAGGTTGAAAGAAGTTTTTTAGAAGTATGCTGGCTTTCCCAAGGATCCTACATACTAGGAAGAAGTGTGGTGATAATATTTTGTTGATGTAGGAACTTGTTAGAACATATTTTAAAAAAAGAGGAAGCAAGAATTGCATCCTCAAAATAGATTTGAAGAAGGCCTATGATAGTGCGGATTGGAATTTTATTCTAAACATTCTTCATGTATTAGAGTTTCTTGCTATCTCTATTAAATGGATTTCACAATGCATCACTTCTCCTTCATTTAAAATCTTGGTGAATGGTCAGCCTAGTAAATATATCAAAAGCTCTAAGGGAATTAGATAAGGAGATCCCATATTTCCTTATATTTTTAGCTCTTATTATGAAGGTCTGTAATATAACCTTGAAGAAAATTGTGGAGATAACAAATGCCTTCAAGTTTCATTCCAAGTGCAAATATCAACAAATCATTAATCTGTGCTTTGTAGATGATCTTGTACTTCTCTCCAAGGTTGATTAAGCTTTTGTATCTTCTCTTATGAAAGCCTTGAAAATATTTAACATGTTATTTGGTTTGGAAACCAATTGCTCAAAAAGTTGCTTATATTTATCCAAATCTACTATAGGGAAAGAATCTGTGATCAATTTTATTCCTGGCTTCAGATTATAACTACTTCTAGTATTATACTTAGGCATTCCTATCTAAGTTATTAGTTCTTCTTATGGAGATTTTAACATCCTAGTGGATATAATCAGTAGTAGGATCTCTTCTTGGAGTGCAAAACCACTGTTTATTATTGGTAGAGCTAAGCTTTTTTCATCTGTGTTTAACTTAGTCAATACATTTTAGATTGCTAATGGTGATATTCTTATGAAGATCATCAAGTCCATAAAGATGATTTGTAGTAAATTTCTATGGGATGGGAATGAGGATAATTTGAGAAGAGCTAAAATGTAGTGGAAGGAAGTTTGTTTGCCTAAGGATAAAGGAGCTCTTAGGATTATTTCTCTCAAGTTGTTAAACATTGTTATGCCGCCCAAAAGGCTATAGAGGTTAGTGACAGACAAAAAATCTTGTTGTTATAAATGGATTAATGACATTTATATAAAGAAAAGAAGCAAATGAAGCATAAAGATTAGATCACCCTCCTCCTCAACTTTGAAATCTATTCTCAGAACCAAGGATCTATTGAGGGATGAATTTGTCTATCTTATTAGAGATGGGAAACAAACCAACTTTTGGTTTGGCAGTTGGCTTTCTCATGGTGCTTTATATAACTTATTACAAGAAACGGAAAAACTCAAATGTAGTACTAAAATGAGAGTAATAGTTGTTGAAGTACTAGTTGATAAACAAATTTTCATACAGATTCCTATTCCTATATCTCTTTGTGAAGACATTATTCAAACTAGTCTATATGGAGGGGAAGATCGTATCATTTCGAAATGTGCTAGAAGTGGAAAATTCACAAGATAATCTTATAGAAAGAACTTTCATAAACACAAAAGCAAAATGCCTTGAACTTAGGTTGTTTGGTGTAAACATTTTCTTCTAAGGGACTTTATCATTTTATGGTTAGCTATGAAGGATAAATTGCCAACTATAGATAAACTGAAGAAATTCCTTAACGTTCCTAATTGGTGTATTCTTTGTTAAATTTCAGAGGAAAGTACAAATCGCCTATTCTTTCAATGTGTTTTTGTCACTACTATCTGAAGGGTTGTGATGTATAAATGACACATTTATAATGTTCCTGGAGATTGGAATTTTATAAAGACATGGTGTTGTACAATTAAGCATCCAAATACTACAATTAAGTGGTGTTTTTTCCTAGCTATATCCTTCTCGCTAAAGCCATTTGGGATGAGAGGAGTGCTCAATTTTTTCAGAATAGAATTATAACAATTGAGTAATCCAATAACAAGATTATTATGCAAATAAGAAGGTATATGAGCTCTTTGTCGCTTGTTTGTAACTCTTCCTTATCTTTTATGACTTAATTCATTATCATTTTCTAGAAAAACACTTTATGTTGGCCATGAGCTATAATTAACCTAAACTTCACAAGGATTGTAAGTTAATATGGAATCTACCTTCCACAAGATAAAAAATACATCTAGGGAGCATAGTATGGTTAATTATTTGCAAAATTATCATGAATTAAATGCCTTTATAAGCTAAACTAGTAATCTCCCAAAAATTACTAGATTTAACAATATTTTAAATAATCAAAAATTTAATATTTTAGAATTAAGACAAAAATTCTTTAGAAACCTCATTCATACAAGCTTTTTCTTAAAGAATTCACAAATTACCTAGCATGTTATTTCATGCCAAAGAATTCCCTTTTGCTTTTGAAAATAATGTCAAAGGAACTTTTAATCAATATTAACATACTTAAATCCCATCGTCATTGGAAGAATTTGATGCTATTCTTCTATCAGTAAATACATTTTTGAATTATAGTTATCTAACCTAACTTAATATTGAGACGTTAGAATTATAAGTGATCATAAGATGTATTGAAAATCAATTTGCAATGATCATAAGATGTTCTGAAAATCAATTTGCAATGAACTAGCTTCTCCACTCTCATTTAATTGTACCCTTTTTATACAACTTTTTATGTAAAGTTCATAAAAGCAATCAAAGCCTTTCATATCCTTCAACATTACAAAAACACATCTACAAGTAGAAATGAAAAGAAAAAACATATAAAGCATCTAGACATTGTAAAAAGGAAACAATGTCTATTGTTTACGAGTTTGACATGAGAGAAAGTCCCCAAACAATTTGTGTAGAAAGAATAGAACACCTTTAATAAGAGAAAGCAGTGATGATAGTGATAACAACGATGATGAAAACTATAACAATAGGTGACAAGATGGGCTTATTTTTTTTGTTCGTTAATAGGGATTTTAGAAATAAATATAAATAAAATTAGAGTTAACACATATACACTTCATTAGTAATTCTATATTATCTATTAAATGAAAAGATGTCATTTTGTTCAATAGATAAAGGGCTTTTATGTCCAAATTGGGTTGTAAAGCTTAAAAGTAATGTAAAGCCCAAATATTTTGTTTTCTAGGCCCTAAACAAGATGATATCTTAGTCAAATAAAGTTTTACTAGTTGACTTCAACTAGGGTTAACCAAGCCTAAGCAATTACGCGATTTCTAACATTGACACATTCTTGAAAAGGGGAGAGTATAGACGGGGGCTCTTGACAATGGCTAAGAATTGACAAGAATTCTCAATAATTGATAAGGATTGGCATGCAATGGGTGTGTATTCATGAAAATCATTGGCAATGTGAAACATTTTCATGTAGATTGATAATGATTAGTAGAACTAAAATGTGGTGACTATAAGTGCACAAGGAGGCGTTTGGATTTGATGAGGAAGTTAGAAAATGATAAATGGGGTGATCTTTTCTATTGTTGGCTCAAATTATTATTAATTTGTTTAAATGGATAAATCATTAAGATTAATATGACTTATTAAAGGTTTTGATAAATTATAATTAGATTATGTTCCTAGTATTATTTTGAGAGCATTTTTCTTGTTTTCAGATAATTTTTATATGATTCAACACTTAATTTTGCTTATATGTTTTTTAGACATTATCTTAGCTCCCTAATGAAGAAGGAACAAACTCAGGGAAATTAGAGTCAAGTTAGAGTAAGTTTTGACATGATTTTAAAGGAAAAATTACATAAAAATGATCTCTTTCAACCTTGCACGTCCTCTGACCTCTCTATATTGGTTTTACCCTTCTGTCCTTACTTCTTTCCTTTCTTGGAAACTTAACTTCTTGCCCACTTTCTTCTTCCTTTTCTGGTTCATCGATTGTTGATCAGTTATGTAGGCTTTCCCTCTTTGATAGGCCTACTTAGGCTTGATTAATGGCATCAGAGGATGGGAATCCTTCCCCTTTTCATTAGGAATTTTCTACCCTTTCCTACTAGAAAATAGTAGTCATGATAAGCAAAATGAAAACTAGATGGCAACAAGCTCTGAAGCTGAGACTTCTTATGCTACTGGTGCTTGGAGAAATAGAATGCAAATCCAACATAATAAATTTACTTTGAAACACTTTCATAATGTTGTTTAAGATGGTGTCATTTCACCTCCAATGGACCTTCTGAATGCTGGAGGTAGAGTATGGTCTTCAACTTTGGTTGGTTTTTCCTGGTCTAAAAACCAACCTTTCTAGTAATTTCAGCTTGGGCTAAGGCTCGTTGGGATAAAAAGGGGCTTGAAAGGGTGATGTTAAGAGAAGATGACTCAATACTCTTCAAGTTTAAACAGGATGCTAATCTAACTAAAATAGTGGAGCAAGGGCCACGGCATATATGTGAACAGCCTTTATTAGTTTAGCAATGGGAACTTGGTATGGTTTTGGATAAGGGCACAATTGATGAATTGCCTATGTGGGTTAACTTCCATAACCTTCTAAGGAAGCTTTGGACAATTGAAGGGCTTAGCTATTTGGCTATCTCCTTAGGAAAGCCTATTTGTATGGGAATATACAGAACAACAATGCAAAGAATTTGGTATGCAAAAATTTGTATTAAAATATCGAAAAACTTGTCTCTACCTAATAACCTTTCTGTGATAAGGCTTAGTGAAACAGATAAATTAGAAAGGGTAGAAATACTTGTCACTTATTTATGGAAACCTAGTAACTTCGTTAAAAAATGGATTTGAACTAGTAAGAAGTTTGTAACTGGTTGACATGATGAACTGGTGGGAAGTGACTCTAATGTTCCTCCTCTTACTTTAAGCTTTAATCCTAAAGAAGACATTGCTCTTGGTGTAAAAATTCATACAGATTTGCACCATTCTGAGCCGGTCCCTACTGATGAGGTTACTCTTAGACCTTCTGCCATTACTAAGCTAGACAATAAGGCTTATGATATATGGATATTTGACTATATTTTTACACACATATTTAATGTATTTTGCTTGATATTTTATGTTTTTATTGTTTATTCGGTACTTAATTTGCTCTGAGTGTGTTTAAAGGTGATAATTGCCTTTATGGACTTAAATGAGAAGAATTCGGGCAAAAACGTTACGTAAAAGAGAAATTTAGCAATCTGGAAGGAGTGCATGACCATGCACTTTTACACGTCTAGCATATCTGTTGATTGAGAGTCCTTGATTCATACAACCTTAAAATAGGGGGGGAGGGGACGGGGACTAAGGATGACATGGTTGCTTTAAATGGTGGAGGTTGAAAAATCATTCTAAGATGGCCTGCAATATGCATCATTAGGTTTGCCATCCATCTATTATGGGCTTCAAGCTAACCTATTCACTCTACAATCTCCACCTGCTATACTTAAATAGTACATTGAATAACCAGGATCTACCCCATATGTTTCTCTAGCCAAACGATCTTCAGCTGGCTTGGTTGTGATGTTAGCATCATGAGCACTTCCACATTAGTCTCCTCGTGTACGATTCCTCCTCTATAGGATGGTAGTGAGGGTGATTATGGTGGACGCTCAGTGATATATGGCTATCTATCTCCTCCCGATGTGGCCGACTTGATGGAAACCCTAATCAAGATGTAGATATCAACCATAGACTATTGCCATCTACTTACCATATGCATGTGTTTCATTACATATAGATTTATTGTGGTAGTTGATCAAAAACCCCCATCCTTCGTGCAAGTCTTGTCATATAAGGTCCGATGTATATCATCTTGACCTTCTTCTCCTTACTCTAATACCAAATGAATTGGGATAATGTATACATATCCAAATTTCTGATGTCCCTATAGTTGTCACCTTGCCCGCTTAATGTATGATTCATAATTCAATGTATATATCTAAATGCCTAGTGTTATAGGAAAAATGCCTTAAATTTGCTAGGTCGTAGTCCTCACTCATAATGCTCTATAACTAGCAAGAAGACATCCCATACAGGAAGTCTATCTATATGGGTACATATTCTAGTGTTCTCATGAACTCTTGGTCGTATAACGCCATCGTGACAAAGAACTTCGAATAACTATTATGGATTATCTCCCCTAATAGCCAGAACTAGATCATGTTAGATTGGTCCTAATCATAATGTCCTTTCTCCACAAAGAACACGGAAAGCATCTTATGCATCAACTCCTAGCATTAGTGCTCCACTATCTTAAAAAATAGGACCATACTCCAACATTGATAAGGTCTCGAACCTGTTGGACTAAATTGACTTGCTTCAGTGCCTTCCAATCTATGCTTTGGCCTATTTAAAAATTCTTCTCCTGGATCCATTGATACTACTCCTTATGTGTCGTAGCATTGAAAAGTAACATAAAAGGTTACTTTAGTGGCTGGAGTATGTGAGCTTCCCTTGGTCACCTCGTTTTCCCTTCCATGGTGCTTGTTTTGCTTGTCGTGGTCCCATTATTATGCCTGAAACTTTATATAAATGTGAGAAAATAGAAGATAAGGTACAAAAAATAACCATTTTCCCACATTTATTTCTTATGCTCACTAAATTGTAAAAATGTGGAAACAAACTAGAAAAGAAAATTAAACACATTAAAAATAAAAACACATAATCTAACATAAAGAATTTTTTTAAACTGAAGGCCACACCTTGTAGGGGATAAATACCCCATTTTATTAAAAAGAAAAGTGACAAGTACATAATAGGGGGCATAAACTTGACCTACCTGAACAAATGGAGTTGGCATTAACAAATAATCTAGCATAAGATGCCAACCATCAAAGGCATGATAATTGAAAAAAAATTACAAAAGTCAACATCGCTAATATCTATCACAATTAAATGGTTCTTACTCTTAATAAAGGCAAGCCTGACTTATCTAAAGTCAATATACCCCTCAAGGGATGAGGCATAAGTGATTAAGTGTTGTAGGTGGTCAAATCCTCCAACAAACATCCAAGGTTTGCCAAGAAATTGCCTCTCTATAATAATAAAATAACCATCTACAAAAGAAAACCTCAACAACTCAGCTAACCAATCCACTAGCTTCCATAGAATTTGAACTTTACCAAGGCACATATCAACCAAATTCTAGAGTCCAACTTAACTATTACTCAAGAATTGGGTAATAATTCAGCACGAAGCTTTAATCCTTGCAAAAGAGATTGTGTTTCTGCTTTTAGGCTTATAACATGTTGCTTAGGGAACGTAAATGCCAATACATAGCTTCCCAACTCATAACGAACAATACCACTGTAACATCCCGTTACCCATGTGAGGGATAAAATTGTGAATTACGAGAATTATTGAGAAATTAGAAAGTGCAATTCATGTTTATGCTAAATTTGATATGCACATTTTTGCACA
>JANITW010000006.1:27280606-27297017 GCA_027564335.1 Erythroxylum williamsii | reverse complement strand
TTATTATTATTATTATTATTATTATTATTATTATTATACGAAATTAATTTCTTATTGTTATTGTTATTATTATTATTCATTAATTTTTTTACTAATACAAATCATTCGTTTTAAAATATTCAATGAATTATATCTTTCCAATCATATTATACTGTAGGGGCATTTTCGTCATTGACATTATTTTTATGTTCTGTCCATTGCAACAAAACACATTTCTATCATCGAGATGGAGATAGTTTTTTTTGTTCTGTCCATCACAATCAAATACCTCACTGTCTCTAATTTTTGTTCTGTTCTGTCTCCAAATTTTGTCTCGTTCCATCTTTACATATTGGAGGCAGTAACCAAATGCAACGATATACACATTTTGATTATGACTACGCTACTTTGTAATGTCATTCCATTCATTTAAAGTACCTCATTTATCGCAGAGTCTCTAAACCTTAATTTATATATCACTAGAGAATGCATATAATTGAATGAAGAAACGATTTAAGGTTTCAAATTATTGCTTACATAACTTGTAGTATTGAGGATAATTGTTGTTTCCTCATAATATATCCAAATTTATTAGTCTCTATCTCAGCACAAACCATAGAATGAAAGAGACCTTAGGAATAGTTTGCTTGAAACAAATTGTTATGGACCCACTCTCTAAGCTTGACTTCTGAAAAGCTCTTTGCATGATCTATTTATAAACAATCTAGAAGAGTGTTTCTACTATATTTTTTAGTCTATTTTGGTTGTATTTGAAAGTCAAAGACATTGGCAATTGTGACTGATAATTCATTGATATTGCAATACCACTAATTTTCTTTTATCACTTTCTTAACCTTGGCATTCTTTGAAATAAAATTTATGAGGTTAGACATCATATTGATCTAGAATAATAATTCGAATTTGTTCTAATTATCATACCAAATTTAGGAATTGTTGCCACTGTCTATTTTTCATCTTAACTCCTTGTAATTACTTTCTCAAGTTTAAAATTTGTACCATTGCCCATAAATCTATCTTTTTGGATTTGTTTTCAAAAAAACTGTCAACTTTCAAGTATTGAGTGCATATCCATTTTATCTATAATGCCTATTTATGGATTAGAAATCTCCATACTCTTTTAGAAATTAATACCTTCATGATAATAAATTAGGCTATAAACATCATCATTATCATCATCATCATCACATTCAGTCCGAAGTCTCGAAGTGAAGTGGGGTTTAAGGAGGTCTGATAGTATGCAACCTTATCCCTACATAGTAGAGATGTTGTTTCCTGTAGACCCACATATAGATGTGACAAGAAAATAGTGATGTAGTAAAAAAAAGGGCACACAAAATATTTAAGTAAATAAAATTACCAAAAATAAATAAGGATAATAATAATAATAATAATAATGATGATGATGATGATGATGATAAAACTACTACTAAAAAGAAATTCAATAAAAGGATAATAATAATAACATGTGCATATTTCCACTTAAAGGACCACAAAGAGCAGCTAGAGAATGGGTAAAACACATACCTGAGTCGACGATCGTGGGAAACCCACTAGCAGTGAATGATAGTGGTGTCGGTGATAGAAGCACAAGCAACATTAACTTTTGCACATTACCCAAAATAAACACATTCCCGTGACCTTGATCCAACTATGCATTACATGAGGTATTTTTCCATCGAACACTTGCATAGTATCGCACTAAAATCATGCAAAGAAAGAAACGAAAGAGTGCTACATAAAATAACAGGATTAAAGAGAAATCCAGAAATTAGACATATAAAGTTGAAATCATTCACACACATGTTTTAAAAAAAATCAGATTCCAATAGACAAAGGCGCAACATCTTGAAAATGCGAAGATCAAAGTGGATCTGAAGCAAGACCCATGAACGATAACAGCAAAAGGGGAAAACTTTACTAGTTTAAGCTGAAGAGATGTACCATTTGCATATTTACAGAAAACGAAAGTATCCAAAAAATTAGAAAAAACCTGAGGACTTGAAGATCTTCAAGGTTACAAGGGACCTTTATGAGGGAGTATATTATTTTCATAACATTTCATTTGTAACCCAACCCTGCATATAAAACTCAAATCTTGATATAAAACCACAGAAGAACCAGCAATCAAAAGAAAGCCCGAGAAGGTTTGAATCCTAAATGACCCAACCAACGATTGACGATCAAAAAATCAGTGCAAAAAGAAAGGAAAAGAAAATCCAAAGCAACCCAAAAATCCCCAAACCAAAACTTTGAGTTCTGGAAAAGTGTAGCCAATTTTTCAAACAATGTTGCGAATTGTTATTTATCACGTTCTTAGATCGTTGCCAAAAATATCACCAATTCTCTATTGCAAAAACAAATTAGGTAGCATTCTCAAAATCATAGACATTATTTGTGGCTACATTTCCCAAAATACAGTCTATATTTTTAGCTATGTTTTAAGATATCATGATTATATATTTTTCTATTCTTTTAAGTATGAGTGTGTGAAAACATTGTCAAAAACTTTTTCCAACCTTTTACATAATTCGTAGTATTGAGCAGTTTGCGACATTTTCTATAGAATGTCTCAACATGTTTTTACTATGAATAATTCACTTATTATTATCAAATTAAGTTGTAGAGAAACATTATTAATTTAAAATGTCAAGCATTTCTTACATAACATAATATAAGTATCATCAAAGTGTACCAAAAAAGTGATATAAAATTAATAAGTAAATCTTTGTTACTTCCCAAAGTATTAATACTAGTCTGTGCATTCCTTATAATTTGCAAACAAGACAATACAAAGAGAAAACATCATATTTTGTAGTTCAATTATGAATTATAGTGTCAAACAATTTAATAGATTTAATTTTCTAGCGTTCATGGTATTTTTTAAAACCATGAAGATCATGGGTCAATATTAATTTGTGTACTATTGAAACAATTATTGTAAATACAGTAAGTTCAAACATCATTTTAATGAACAAATTTCCATGCACTATTTTATTTATCAGAACAACGAATTGTGAATCTTTTCCTAGCATTTTTGGAAACATGAAGATCATGGGTCAATCTTAATTGTGTACTATTAAAACAATTATTGTAAATACAATAAGTTTAAACATCATTTCAATGAACAAATTTCCATTGACTTTTATTTATCCACAGAACATTGGATTAAGAATCTTTTCCGACTAACTAATTTCTCCACCTATGCCAAGCCCATTATCCTCATTGACATGAAGCATTTAAGACATAATATTTTTTGAAAGGAGAGATAATAAACGAACAAAAATATATGCAAGTCAACAAGTTGACATATAAGTCCAACTGAACTAAAAATACACCTTGTATTTGGAAAATGTAAAACTTGAAAGTAGGAAACATAAAAGTAGTAAAACTTATACCATCATATTAAGAAAAGATTACAATCCTAGGGTTCCTTTGACAGATAAAGGCACTAGTAATGGCCAAAAAAATAGAGATGTGTTACCTTCATAAAAGTATGTAGCAACTCACTACCCCACAGTGAATTTACATCCTGGCCTTTCTGCTTTAAACACATTAAAAAAGCAATAACCAACTATCAGGGAAGTATAAATAGTAAGATCCTAGCCAATGACTGGGTGATATTTTACATTTTGTAAAGCCTTAAGACTAAAGTTGCAGAACATAGTTCCTACAATCACCACAACCCTAAATAGAAGAAACAAAAAAATATGATGGCAAGTTTTCAAATATTACATGGAAAAGAAGAGATATCAAAAGGAAATCAAACCAATGAAATTATATGCAAGAGTTTTCTGGTTCTAGAAAACTTAACTCATAACTGGTCATAATCTTTTTTGAAATTAATGTATTCATGTTCTAGATCATCTTTCTAGTGTAATAACAAATATTTAGCAACCACAATTTATTTGAGCAATATATTAACAGTTTAACTACTGGAAAATTTTCATATCTTAGTAATTCGAAATAAGCACAAAAATCTATAAGTTTTGTCAAAACATAGTTAACAAAAAAAGCATTATAAATCAAAATATTTATAAGCTCAAGTAGCGTTGATGAGAATTGCTAGGAAGAATTGCACAAGTCTAACGTTGACCTCCAAACAAGCCTTTTGGTCTTGGAGCAGAAAATAGTTCCTTCAATTTAATTATTTTTTTAATATAATTTGTTTATCCTTGCTAATCTTTGAAGTGAACAGCTTGGAGTTTCCAGTTTGCTATATTTATTGGCATTAGATGATAACTTTGTTGAACCATATTTACTCTAGATATATTTTGGTATTGTTTGGCTACATATCCAGCAGTAGTTACTATTCCAACAACCCAAAGATCCATTAATAGTTTATTTCCCACTAAAAGGAAAAATCAAATTTCTAACTATCCAAATTTGACCACAATATATAGTTTTCCTCTTCTTTATGCTTTTCACTGTAAAGATCTACAAGGCTAAAAATTCCATTCATTTAGTATAATTAAGCACTTTTGAATCCAAGTCAAATGTCATATATTCTCTAATCATGCTAGGATTGAAATGCAAAAAAAATTCATAAAATTAAGGAGTCAAAACTAAAACAAGCACTTTTATTAGTCCTTATTATACAACAACAATTTACAAAAAACCCTTAAAATCTCCACATAAATGATTAATTACTATAAATAATAAAGCTCATAAATAATGACACATTTATAATGATTTTAAACAAATAAAACCTCATATAAGGTGTAAAAGTGGTAAAAGCGAGAGCACATAAGCCAAAGTCTAACTATACTTAAAATGACATCTTTCTATGCCAAATCTTAGGAAAGTTAGGGTTGGTCAGTAATCGTTTCCTCCTTTATCAAAAACATAAACATATCCATTCCAATCCTAACTTCAGTATCGGGAATCAGAAAATGGTAGGTTTAGAATAACAAAACCCATTTAAAGAAAAAAGGCATCATTTCATAATAAACATCAAGACAATGTAGAGAAAACCAAAAAATAATATAAATAGAGGTGGCTTACTATTATTGATAATGAAAAGATGAGAAGAATTTCCTTTTAAAACATACATCACAATATACTTACTTTTGGCTATGAATTCTAAAATGTAGGAAAAAAAATATAGCCAATAGACATATTTCTTATAGCATTTGTTGATTTGTCTAATGAATGTGATGCCAAGTCCTCCTTTCTCCTTTAATAAATAGAGATATATACATTTTACATTAGCAATTTATTTTTTGTTGAGGCCCCTTGACTAAAAGAATTATCCAAATATTTTGTTCATTTGCTTTGATTAAGTTTTTTAGAAAGAAAGGATATGAGAGGACTAGTATATATGCATGGTGTTGATAGCTAAATCAATGAGTTAAACAATTCCAACAAATGATAGGCATCTATTACGCTCATTTTCAATTCTCATTTGAATTCTTTTAATCAATAGTAATTAATCTCTGTAACTTGCTCTTTTGTTTGTCATAGGTAAAACAAGAGAAGTAAATGCAGGATTCTTTAACTTTATAATTGTCAAGTTAACTAGTTATCTAATAAGGTGATTGGCTCCATTTGAGACAAGCAAGTAACTATTATCCTTATTAGTAGAGAATTTAAAGAATTCCTTGAATGTTTAGAGAGTAATAACTAAAGAGCTCTTTAAGTTATCATTAGTTCTAAATGGGAGAAGTAAGTTATTTACAAAAGATAAGTTAAAAATTCTCAACTTCTTACACTTGTGATGGAACATGAAATTCTCTTATTTCTGTATAGAATGATCAATCAATCTGATTAATGTCTCCATACATAACCATGAATTAGAATATAAGAGTTATTAGTTACTTCTCTTCTGTTCTCCTTATTATAAAATCTACTACAAATCAAAACTATTTATTATGAGGAGAAAATTTATTTTTATTATATATATAAAATAATTCTCTTATGATTAAATATACATACACTTGATGTTTCACTTTAGTTTTAAGTTAAAATACTCATAGTTTAAAATAAAATACATTTTAGTAAATATAATTTGCAATTAAGTTGATTCATTTCCTAATTATAATTTAAATATTTTATATGAGATTAGCAATCTTATTTTATTTTAAATATATTAAGATAACATATAAAAATATAACTAAATGCAATATATGAAATACAACACTTGTTTTTATATAATAATATACATGTTAGAATATTTTAGATTTCATTGTGAATATTTATTTGACATTGATTGTTTAAAAAGTTAATTATTGGGTTAATAATGATAGTTAAATATTATAGTGAAATGTGATGGATTGTGTGCTTAATTTTATTCAATAACATATTTCATATTTAATTATATTCATATTAATCCAAACTTATTACAACTTCAACTTCAAAGTTAGAGGATGGGTTGCGGTTGTTATCCATCTAATTGTCCTCTTACAATTTTCCAAAACAAAAGTAAAAACATTGTGATTAATAATCAAGGACTAAGTATGATTGTTCAACTATATATTATTCTTATGTATGATATTTTATGATGTAACAATTTGAAATTTTCATTGTTATCATTTATCATCTAATAAGTTGTCCTTTTAATTTCTCTTTATCTTAACTGGAATCACTTTATAATTTTGTTAAGCTACTTTGAATATCTTGAAAATTTAGCAATTTATTAAGTGTATTTTATTCTTTATTGTGACACTATTTATCATGACTTACAAAAAGATATACATAAAAATTCATAAGTGAAGTTATCCTGCATTTGAAAGGAATCTTTTGAGATATATATGAATGATAAAAACAATTGAATTAATTAAATAAAGGGCCTTAAAAGTCCAATGTACATAAACACAAATTTTAGAAACAATACTTCGGCACTCTTGGAATCCTATTAATTAGCTTCCTTATTTAGTAGTATATAACTATCTCAACATTCCCTAAAATGATGACTATTAATGTTCCCTCTTCCTTTTATAATCTCCATGCATAAATTAGGGAGGGGCTATAATTGTAATCCATTCTTTATATAATGAATTGTTCCCTATTCTATACAAATAGTTCCACTTGACTTTGTTCCCTATTTTCTTGACTTATTAAAAGATTCTCATATTCCTTTCATTTCAAATAAAATATATTGTGTATCCTAAAGCAATTGCCTGGTAAGTCTTATTCCTAGAGGGCTAATAAGCTATAAGTTCGTTCATAATTTCCTAGTAATTTGATATACTTTCATTCCATAAGCATTTATATTAGATGGTACTCCATATGATGTAAGAAAAGAATAAATCGTTTGGAGATTCAAGTGCATTATCGAAAAATTTTCATAGGTTAGGATTATTAAGGAAGTTGAGCTTGTCCAAGGTTATAAGTTTCATCTTTAATGTCAGTCATAGGAATGTTAATACTTAGGAAGCACTTTTTTCTCCTAGATGATCTCAGTCCAAGGGTGATTACACTAGTTTCTCAATAAATTTTTTCATAACTTTAAGTTGTTCCCTAAATGGTGATATAATTGAAGGTAAGAGTCTTTAATCTCATTATTAGGTAGGTAATTAGTGTTTACTAGTTTTATGCCATATTGCAAGTATACTAGTTATATATATATAATACAATTGACATCATTCCCATGAGGATTGAATATAGTCACCTACCAAATTGAATTACACTTTTCAAAGGTAAAAAACGATTTGAGTTAATTGAAAATTAAACTAACAAAACTTGATAACTGAATAAGTAAAAGATAACAATGAAATTGAAGTTACTCAACAATGGAAACTTTATGATTATTCTATCATCATTTTGTCTTCCCTACACCTTGTGAGTTCAATTATGCTTGATCCTAGATATCCAAAGATTTTATTACCCTCTCTTGAGATCTAATCAAGTAATCCCAATTGAAATATATAAAATTTGAGTTGCAATATCTCAATTTCTCAAAGCTACTCCTAACTACTTAATTGGATTTGAAGTAATCCTAAGGACAATTAACTCACAATTGCTTATTAACCTGATATTTGTAAGTATATTAAGATATCAACTCTCTTTTTGCAGCTTAAAACACATATCTTGGTTCAATCTTTTGATTCAAACCAAGTATGAGCATAACAAGTATCACAAAGCAGTAATTTATTGAATTCCACAAGGTAAAAGTTATATAAAACAATTCAAGAATAAAACCCTAATATGGATTTAGCAATCCATAATCATGTTCAAAACATAACTATTCATATTTGGCATGCAAGGTAGCGAAAAAGAAGAAAAGAAGAGAATAAAATGAGCTTGAAGCCTTGATTTAGAAATTTAGAAACTTGGTGTTGATCTTGATGTTTTCATTTTTTTATCTTCTTTTTTATGATATGCAGCCTCTTTTATGTTTTTCTTACTTGTTTTTGGTGTATATACCAACCCTAAAATTTGCCTCCTCTTCTATAGTCTTCATAATACCCTTTTATAGCAAAAGCTAGGTTTTGTGGAATATACACAGTCACCTACATGACCATGTAGGTGACTATATATCTTAAAATCTCCTCTAAGTTGTGACTTCACACAGTTGTAGAATTTTACATGGGCATATACACAATTGTGTATATCAACATACACGAGCATATATCTTCATAGTCACTTAAACGACTGTGTATCTCTAGAGTTGCTTTAATTATTCCATTTCATGCCTTAATTTCACTTAAATTATTCTCCTTTTAGTCTACGAAGGCAATCACCACCTAAAATCACACTTGAAACAAAATAAATACTAAAAATACCATAAAATAAAAAGCAAAACACATTGAATATAGACATATAAATATAACCAATTAATCATTTATAAACATCCCCCACACTTAAGTTTTTGTTTGTCCTCGAGCAAAACTAAAACCACAAAACAAACAAATATATAATCATCCAACAATGTAATAATGGTAAAATGAATTCAATGCTCATAAAATTAACTTAGTTACAAACATCAATTACTTAAAAAGTTCCAATAAAATAAGTTATTACATTCATGTTCAAATTATTTGATTTAGATATATATATAACAATTAAAATATCAACACCTATTCATACATCTATATCAATTAAAATATCAACACCTATTCATACATCTATGGTACTTGTAAGCATCCACTCATTCTTGGATACCAATTAAAGACGTAGGCCATCACTAAATATCTATTAATAACATTTATTTTGACATTTCACGTGAATTTCATAGGTTTTCTTTTATTTAAAACATCATATTTATCAAGCTTAGTTTGAGTGTCATTCTATCCTTTTGATGCGAAGACTAATATTTTATCATGAATGCCCTTGATTACTTGGCTATATCACAAGTCATAATTAGCTATTAGCACTATTTTTAACCCAAATTTTTAACGGGTCAATGAACTAGGAAATTTGTTTAACATATTTGTATCACACTTTTTTGTCTCTTTTTTTCAAATTTTACCTACATCTCTTCTTTTTGGTTAGTGATTCCTATGAAAAAATATAAATACTATCCACAATTTAAATGATTTTAATTATAAGTGTATATAAACAAGTGTTATAAATTGATATAATAAGTACAATATTCTAATCAGCATGCATATTCATCTTTAAAATACTTTTTAAAAAAACTTTACAGCCTAATGTTTCTTTAAAAATTAAATAATAATGTTTATAGATAAGTTAATTCCTTTCAATTTTATGCTAATGACACATTCACACAATGCATTCATAGGCAACAAAATGTTTACACAATGCTAGCATAATTAAAAACTAACATAATGCAAATAACTAACATGATGTAAATGTAAATTCACACACTAATGATATGCAAGTGCATATATGTGTGCATATGTGAACAACATATGGTCTTCAATGTGGAAAACAACATGAAATCATAGATAAAACATAACTAGTAAAAAATAAAAAGGAAAGGCAATAGTGCTTATGGTAAATATGTAGGTGACAAAATTGGAGATGACATATGGATGTACTTTAAATAATGAAATCCATCATTTAACTCACTACAAAATAAAACTAAAACATAAAATAAAAAAGCACTATTAAACATGAAATTATGAAAAAAAACACAACTAAAGGATAATATGTTAATTTTAAGGTCACTAGCTTGACCATTTTAGTCCCATTATTTTTCAACCAACTCCTCTTTTGAATGTTAAAGTCCTATATATCATCACATTAGGACTCAGGCTTCTTATGTCCAAAATTTTCTGTCCTTTTTATCTCATTCTCTTCCTAATAATCTCCACCACCTTCTTCTCTTGTTTCGAATCTAACTGGTTTGAGATGATAATAGGTAGTGTTTGGCCCTCACTTAGAAATGTATACCTAAGGTTTTTGGGTAAAGGCTTCAACCCCAAGGTAGGTAGTCTCTTAGTAGAACTTGAAGTGGGTTTTTTCAATTTGCATTAACCATTCTTGTTTTGACATCTCACCTAACTCCTTTTCCTCCTTAATCAGTTGATCATTTTTTATCCATGACATTATCAACTTCTTTATCAATTTCCTCCTTTTTCTCCTTTACACATTCATTAACCACAACAATTTTCATATAGGCACTCCCCTTTGCTAGATTCTTTGGCTTTTTTGCTTATACTAAACTCCACCTACTCATCAGCAATCTTAAGAACTAATTTCTTCTCATGCACATCAATCAATGCTCTTTTAGTGTTTATAAATGGCCTCCTAATAATCAAAAAGAAATTTTGTTCTTCCTTAAAATCTAAAACAACAAATTCTACCGGGATGATAAACTTGCCCACGTTGACTAATAAGTCCTCCTGTAAGGTTCCGATCACGCATCTCATACATAATATATATCAAATATACGCAGTGAAAATAAAACAAAACCTCAAAAACTAGATCTACTCATGCATATAGATATAGAAAATAGAAACATGAAATGTAAGATGTTTACATACCTTTCCAACGATCTCCTTCATTATTTAAACTTCTCTGCATTAAGTTGTCGTAAACCACAACGATCAATGTAGACCGTCTCTAATAAAAATCCACATGAAGATAAAAGGATGAAATCTCACTAGGAGATGGCTAGAATTCTTTCTTTATGCTAGCAAAGATAAGAATTTTTGTGAGAGTTAGAGAGAAAAGAGTGTGTGTGTAAGAAAGTACTTTTATTTCTCTTATGTCTTACACAAGATGCACGAAAATGATGATTATTTTCTGACCTCTTTGGCCTTCCGTAACCCGCATCACTAATGGAGAGTTATGGGAAGTTAATGGTCATGAATAGCGTACATTAACGGAAGTTATGCGTAGTTAATGAAAATGAATAGTATGCATTGATGGAAGTTATAGGAAGTTAATGACCATGAATAGCATGCATTAATGGAGGTTATAGGAAGTTAATGTCGAAATTGGTAGCCAACAACATTTGTTTCTAATCCATTCCATACAACGTTTTCTACAATGATCACATCACGATACAATCTCGAAACACTCTCTTATATCTTAAATCACCATTCAAGACCATTGCTCATCATTCGGATCTCCTATGTGTGTGATCCATTAGGTTCCCAGTTATGTTGGCTACTTGAATTAGCACTTAGTTCAAATAAGTCAAGAGTGGTATCTAGCAATACATCATGACCCCCAATTAGCTGAAAAGTCAGTGATTTGACTACGAACCCTTCGAAACGTAATGTTGCCATGCAATTCATCCTTTCACCATCTATACCCCACCTGGTTCAGAGTATGGTCAAAGTGTCAACTCCTACTAGACTGACTACGTCACATCTAGTCCAAGTGATATTAAATCTTGTCCTGAGGATCTCATTATTCTATGTATCATTGAAGATTCTCTTCATGAAATATATTTGCTCTGGATAAAGACTCTCGAGTAATGACTCTGATAAGAGGTCATGGGTATCATCTCCTTCTATTAGGAGTGGTGAATCTTTTATTGGCTACTCAATTACCTCTGAATACCTCAATTTGTAACTAATCACCATCCTATGAGTAACCCTTGAAAGGCACTGATAAATGGAGTCAAAGCACGAGATCAGTATTGGGGATATCCTTGAGCACTTTCAGTCAAAGGATACTTGCACCATTGCTATGATGGGACTATCATTGACATTGGAATAGAATATTTATATGATCATCTCATAGTAGGTCAATCTAATATACTTATTACCCTTAGTAAGCATCCACATATTAACTCTAAACAAATTATGTCTATCACTTATGAGATCTATTGCTTGATGTAGCGCCCCCTTACCGTTGAGTATACATCAGGACGCCCGTAGGTCATACCGATACATACCCTACGATAAGGGTGCACTACGATATGATCAATTTCATACACCTCATGGCATCGATATAATAAAGCAGTAAGATCACAAACACTAAATTTTAAAATTCAAAAGACATCTCATTTCGTTTCTTAAAATCATAAGTTCACACTTCTATCCGATTACAACTGTACAGATCCAAAAGAACTATCACAACTCCTAGATAGGTCATCCATAAAAAAATCCCAAAAGATCCTAGCTGACCGACCTGTGGGCCATGCTCCTCTCGCCGGCACACACACAGCAGGAAAAGTCTCGCTATTTGGAGTAGGAGTCACTAACGCTGTCCTGAAAAATAGTTGCAATTTTGGGTGAGTTTGCGAACTCAATGAGTAACCATCATCGATGGTTCACTCAATTCATGCATTACGCAGAAATTGCGTACAGAATAATACAAAAGCACATTCAGAAGGCATTCATAAATTACTACACAATTATCACACATTAAACCCATTTCAAAGTCATAGTACAATCACATACTGAATGCAGAATGGTTTCCATTTCCATTTTAGTGTTGTGACTGAGCGTCCGTATTTTCCCATTTCTGGGCACATTACATAGAAATCGCGTTTTCGGGGGTAAGAGAGCCTTCTAAGTATGCACTACTACCCACGTGCACTAGGGATAGGAGAGCCCTCCAGGTATGCACTATTCCTTTATCACAGTAGTTGAGCTTATAGCTCCGATCAGATGTGCTCCAGTCACAACTGTCAATTACCTATTTCTATTCATGCCTAGCATGCGTTCACAATTGACAATAACATAACTCATGTGAAACACGTAATCATATGCACAGATAGTTCACACAAGTAATTAACACACCAGAGATTGAGGAACCCACTAGGTTACTCACCTCTAAACTTCCGAGCTACTGCCGGGAAGTCTCCGCTACGTCAGAGGATTGACGCTCCACTTGAGCCTCTACAAAAATCAGAATATTCGGATATCACTAATTTTACCAATTTCAATAATCAAGGATGCAAATATATCAAATGATTTACGTACTATGCATGTTATGACATTTCCGACCCCATTCTCGACTTATCTCGATTTCGCATTAACACTCTAATCCACAGCAATTCCTAATACCATATGTCAATTGACTAAGTTCTGAACCCTCTTAAGTCAAATGTCAATGCACTATTCATCACTTCCCAATCTAAATTTTAATTCCCGAATCCATAATCTCCAAATAGAACTCAATCCATATGTAATTGAATCCATAACTTCCTAATTCCCTAATTCAAAAACCTCAAAAGGAACAAAATCAATTTTCAGCAATAGAACTCCCTCGTCGCAACGTCTGGTCCCTCGCCGCGGCATGAAATCTTCCGCTCGTCGCGACGTACGCTACTGCTCGTTGCGACGTGCAGGCGAAATCTGCTCGCCGCGACGCACTCATCCACTCGTCGCGGCGTGCGCCATAAATCGGCTCGTCGCGGCTAATATTTATTTATTCGTCGCGACGTGCATGAAGAGGGGGCTCGTCGCGGCGTGTTCATCACACGTCGCGATGTGCGAACCTAGAAAAACCTCCGAAACCTAGAAATTTCTCGGATCTTTTGATATAAATCCCTCCAAATCCATTCTAAACACTCCAACACAACATTCTGCACTTAACACTACTCATTCCTAACCTTAAATCCACCAAATAACCATTATTCCATAATTACCCAAATCAAAATCACATTTTCCTTTAAAACCTAAATCATCCGAAATTAATACTCAAATCTATAAACAAATACAACTATGTAAAACACAAAGAAACAATAACTTACTTGATTAGAGCCTTTAACCCTTTGAAAATCACCAAGCAAAACTCAAATCCCCAACCTAAGCTCATCCACGGTTATTCTCCCATTTCAACCTAAACTCCATTTTCTTCTTCCAACTCTAAGAAAAAGGAAATGATCAAGGACAAAAGAAGGAATGATTTGCAAAGAGAACACAAGAAGCAGTTCCAAGAGGAGATCCACGCAAAGAAGAAGGAAAACAAAGCAAATTTCTTTCAAGGGAAGAAGACAAGCATCGTGGATCATTTTCAAAAGAGAAAGGTTTATAAACCTAAGGACCTTAAGGCTTGTTTGGCAAATTCATTTGCCACAAGTCCAATCTGAACAACCTCAAACTAATTTCTAATTCTATTTTCTCCCGAATTCCAATGGTTCATACCTTAATTCCTCAAATCATAATTTAAATTACCTCATATACATTTTCAATCAAATTCGGAACCAAAATCACAATTAATCAGTCACTAAGCCATTTTTTTCGGTCCGGACCCATTACTCTAAAAATTTCAGAAAAATTCCTATAAATCCTCAAAATAAGAAAACATCTAATCACATACTCCAATTTTCAATTCACAATTCCTAAAATTCAATTTGACACTCCAATTCACTAATCAAAGCACAATTAACCTTAATCACAAATCTCCAATTTCACAAGCAAGTCGGAAATCTGTCATACATGCATGTACATACATATACTTGTGCAATGCTGAACATTTATCAATGAAGTAGAGGCTATAAATGCATATGCAAAATACGGATGCAAAATACGTATGAGATGAACTGTACCCATCCCATCGGTGACGGGATGTTACAAAATGCCTCCAAATCATAAACAAGAAGTGCACCTGCAACCACATCTGGTGAGTCTTGGGCCTCCTGTCTGGTCATAGCATAAACCCTAGCCTGGGACTGTGGTCAGTTGCCCTGTCCCTCAGGCCTCACAGAAGAACTCCCCACTCTCCCTCTATCTCTACCTCTGCCTCTCTATCCATATCCACCATCTCTGCTCTGCTGAACTGTAGCATCGCTACCGGATCTCCCACTCACACCAGACTGGGTTCCAGCAACAACCAGACAATCTCTAACTTTGTGTTCTAAAGAGCCACATGCAAAACAAGCTCCTGACACAGCCCAGCACTCTCCACCGTGCCTTTTCCCATAATGCTCATATGGTGGCCGCTGGTTTTGCACTGTACCTCGTCCCCCACCAGTCTGTGTAAATCTACCTCTCTTTCCAGTTCCTGATTGTATAAATCCACCTGATGATCTGAATGATCTACTCTGGCGCTTACTGAAACTCTTGCCAGAACTGCCCTGACTTCATGAGGCCTCTTTTCTCTGGACCCTTACCCAATCTCTGCTTGTTTCTCCTTCATTAGCTTTTCAATTCTGATTGAGGCAGCTCTCAACTCAGTGAAAGTGCCCATATCTGACCTTGCCAGCCTTGTTCTGATCTCCATATTAAGTCTATTTTCAAATCTCCTACATTTTTCTTCTTCTGTGGGGATTAAGGCAGTGGCATAACCCATCAACTCATTAAATCGGACCTCATAGTCCGCCACTGACATCTTGCCCTGCTTCAATTCCAAGAACTCTTGCATCTTCATGTCCAAGTAGATCTTGGGCATGTAGTTGTCTCTGAAGACTCTCAGGAAGTCTTCCCACTTCAATTGACAAGGCCTGGTGGTACTGCCTAGAATAGTCTTCCACCACTGTTAAGCTGGGCCCTACAGTAATGATACTGCGTAGTTAAACCTCTCATCATGCTCGCAGTCCATCTGATCAGAAACCCTCTCAGTCCTCTCTAACCATCCCTCGGCCTCAGCCAGGTTTGTGCTACCATAGAAGTCTACAGCCCCCTGCTTTCGCAGTCTATCATACCTCCTCTCCATTCTCTCGAGAACTCTAGGAGGCAACCCTTCAAATTGAGGTACCGAGGACTCTCTACTGGCTCCTACAGATCCTTGGTCAGAGGGTTGATCAACCTGATCACCTAGGGCGGATAACCTATAACAACTAATAACTTCAATCATTATCTGCATTACTCAATATATTTCATGCTTATCATTCCTATACGTTCCAGCAGATGCTAAACCATGGTCTGATACCACCTAAATGTAGCGCCCCCTTATTATAGGGTACCTACCGGGAAACCCGAAGGTCATTCCGGCACATATCCTACAATGAGGGCACGCCACGATCGATCACTACATTCCCTTCATATAGCATGGTAACATAATTCACTTATAGAGCATTATAACAAGAACACAATATTTTAAAACCAACTTTTTCCTCATTACATTTCACAAAATCGAAGTCTACATTGTCTTTCAACATTATCCA
>JANITW010000006.1:27257628-27280506 GCA_027564335.1 Erythroxylum williamsii | reverse complement strand
TCAGAGATTGAGGAACCAACTAGGTTACTCACCTCTAAACTTCCGAGCTACTGTCGGGAAGTCTCCGCTGCGTCAGAGGATCGACGCTCCACTTGCGCCTCTACAATAATCATAATATCCAAATATCACTCATTGGACCAATTTCATAATCAGAAATCCGCATGCCTTAAATGAATGCTGTACTATGCATGTTATGACATTTCCGACCCTAATCCCGAATTATCTCAATTGCGCGCTTTCCCTCTAATTTATAGCAATTCATAATACCATATATCAATTGACCAAGTTCTGAATCCTCTAAAGTCAAATTTCAATACACTATTCATCACTTCCCAATCTAAATTTTAATTCCCGAATCCATAATCTCCAAATAGAACTCAATCCATATCTAATTGAATCCATAACTTCCTAATTCCCTAATTCAAAAACCTCAAAAGGAACAAAATCAATTTTCAGCAATTGAACTCCCTCGCCACGACGTCTGGTCCCTCGCCGCGTCGTGAAATCTTCCGCTCGTCGCGACGTGCGCTACTGCTCGTCACGACGTGCAGGCAAAATCCGCTCGCCGCGGCGCACCCATCCACTCGTCGCGGTGTGTGCCATAAATCAGCTCGTCACGGCTAATATTTATTTATTCGTCGCGACATGCAGGAAGAGGGGGCTCGCCGCGGCGTGTTCATCACACGTCGCGACATGCGAACCTAGAAAAACCTCCGAAACCCAGAAATTTCTCGGATCTTCTGATATAAATCCCTCGACATCCATTCTAAACACTCCAACACAACATTCTACACTTAACACTACTCATTCCTAACCTTAAATCCACCAAATAACCATTATTCCACAATTACCCAAATCAAAATCACATTTTCCTTTAAAACCTAAATCATCTGAAATTAATACTCAAATCCATAAACAAATTCAACTATGTAAAACACAAAGAAACAATAACTTACTTGATTAAAGCCTTTAACCCTTTGAAAATCACCAAGAAAAACTCAAATCCCCAACCTAAGCTCATCCACGGTTATTCTCCCATTTCAACCCAAACTCCATTTTCCTCTTCCAACTCCAAGCAAAAGGAAATGATCACGGACAAAAGAAGGAATGATTTGCAAAGAGAACACAAGAAGCAATTCCAAGAGGAGATCCACGCAAAGAAGAAGGAAAATAAAGAAAATTTCTTTCAAGGGAAGAAGACAAGCATCGTGGATCATTTTTCAAAGGAGAAGAGTTTATATACTAAGGAGATTAAGGCTTGTTTGGCAAGTTTCAATTGCCACAAGTCCAATCCGAACAACCTCAATCCAAATTCTAATTCTAATTGCTCCCAAATTCCAATGGTTCAAACCCTAATTCCTCAAATCATAATTCAAATTTCCTTATATCAATTTTCAAACAAATTCAGAACCGGAATCATAATTAATCAGTCACTAAGTCATTTTTCCAGTCCGGACCTGATACTCCAAAAATTCTGAAAAAATTCCTATAAATCCTCAAAATTAGAAAACATCTAATCACATACTCAAATTTTCAATTCTCAATTCCTAAATTCAATTTGACATTCCAAGTCACAAATCAAAGTACAATTAACCTTAAAATAACAAACTCTCCAATTTCACAATCAAGTGGGAAATCTGTCATACATGCATGTACATACATATGCTTGTGCAATCATGAACATTTATCAATAATGTAGAGGCTATAAATGCATATGCAAAATATGTATGCAAAATACGTATGAGATGAATTGTACCCATCCCATCGGTGATGGGATGTTACACTTGATCTAATCAAGGAGTATAACATGCGCTAGTCTATCTAGATTAATGATATCCCATCTCATTAATCCTATGACTAGGAAAAGTTTAGATACTAACATAATTACAAATGATAGGAATCTCATTATCATGACCTCATTATAATTTCCTCCATGCTATGTTTTGCATTAAGGACTTCATTAAATCAATTTAAGATCAACATCAAATTCATAAATGTATGAACATCGAAATGATAAAAATGCCTTTATTAATCATAAAATGATTTGTACAATAAGTGCTAAAGGTAATTGCCTTTAGAGGACTTCTATAACACCTCTACCATTCCAAATGGCTTCTTAATTTATTAGATTGCTAACTAGATAAGCATAGATGTTGGCCTTTTATCTCCCAGTCCTAATTTTCTAAAAATGGACAAAGGCATTAAGTTAATTCTAGCCCTTAATTTTCCGAAGCATTTGGAAAATTCAAGATTACCAAATACACAAGGAATAATGAAACTCATAGGATCTTTCAACTTTGAGTGCATGCGATTGATAATTATAAAGTTGCTGCTCTTAGTTAATGAAACTATTTGGTTGTCCTCCTAAGTATGCTTGTTAGTTAAGATGTCTTTGAGGAATTTGGCATACTTGGGCATGTTCTCCAAAGCCTCCACAAAGGAGAAGAAGATTTGCAACTTCTTTAACTTTTCTAGTAATTTAGCAAACTATGCATACATTCTTCATCCCTTTTGGTAAAGAGATTTTTTTAGTTATAGTGGTGGTGACACGTAAGGTTTATCTCCATTTTTATCCTCCTCTTTTTCTCTCTCTCTTCCTTATGAGGGAATGGTTTCCTTCTCTTTTGATTCTTCCAACTACTTGCCATTTCTTAGTTTAACAACCTTAAATTTCTCCGTTGAATTGACTTCTATTTTACTTGTGAGACTCCTCACATTTCTTTTTAACAATGTATTAGCAAGTTACCTAACTTGAACCTCCAAGCTATGAATGGAAAAGTAGTGGTTCTTCACTATTTGATCAAATTTGACTTTCATCTTGGCTATTGAACTTGGAGCTTAACATGTCCTTTAACTCTTCCATCTTTGATTCCAAGGTTCCAAGCCTATCCTACTAAAAGCTTAGTAGACCTTTTGCCCTCATGTTATTTTCTTCATTAATAGTCCAACAAAATTTTGAGTGATTCCTCCACCATTCCAAGTGGCTTTTTAATCGATTAGTCCACTAACTGGATGAACATAGATGTTGGCTTCTTCTCTCCTAGTCCTAATTTCCTAAAAATTGACAAGGGCATTAAGTTAATTCTAGCCCCTAAGTCACCTAAAAATTTGGAGAATTCAAGATTATCAATTACAAAAGGAATAGTGAAAATCATAGGATTTTTCAACTTTAAGGGCATTTGGTTAGTAATTATGAAGTTATAGCTCTTAGTAAATGACACCATTTGGTTATCCTCCTAAATATGCTTGTTAGTTAAGATTTCCTTGAGGAATTTGGCATATTTGGGCATGTTCTCTAAAGGCTCCACAAAGGATTAGTTGATCAACAACTTCTTCAACTTTTCTAATAATTTGGCAAACTGTGCATCCATTCTTCATTCTTTTTGGTAATGAGATTTTTGGAGTATATGGTGGTGGTAGTACATAAGGTTTATCTTCATTTTTATCCTCCTTTTTTTTGCTTTCTTTCTTTGAGGGGATGACTTCCTTCTTTTTTGATTCTTCCAACTCCTTTCCATTTCTTAGTTTAACAGCCTTCAATTTCGCCCTTGAATTGGCTTCTATTTTACTTATGAGACTCCTCACCTTTCTTTTTAACAATGCATTAGCAAGTTGCCTAACTTGAACCTCCAAGCTATGAATGGAAGAGTAGTGGTTCTTCATTATTTAATTAAATTTGACTTTCATCTTGGCTATTGAACTTGGAGATTAACATGTCCTTTAACTCTTCCATCTTTGACTCTAAGGTTCTAAGCCTATCCTACTAAAAACTTGGTAGACCTTGTGCTCTCATGTTATTTTATTCATTGATAGTCTAATAAAATTTTGATTGATTCCTTAAATGGCTTCTTAATCGATTAGTCCGCTAACTAGATAAACATATATGTTGGCTTCTTGTCTCCCAGTCCCAATTTTATAAAGATGGACAAGGGCATTAAGTTAATTCTAGCCCCTAAGTAAGCTAAACATTTGGACAATTGATGATTATCAATTACATAAGGAATAGTGAAACTCATAGGAGTTTTCAAATTTGAGGGCATTTGGTAACTAACCTAAACATTTGGACAATTCAAGATTACCAATTACACAAGGAATAGTGATTCTCATAGGATTTTTCAACTGTGAGGGCATATGGCTGGTAATTATAAAGTTGTACCTCTTTATTAATGACATTATTTGGTTATCCTTCTAAGTATGCTTGTTAGTTAAGATGTGCTTAAGGAATTTGGCACGCCTAGGCATATTCTCCAAAGCCTCCATAAAGGATAAGTTGGTCTGCAACTTCTTTAACTTTTCTAATAATTTGGAAAATTTTGCATCCATTCTTTAACCTTTTTGGTAATGGGATTTTGTCGTAGACGGTGTTGGTGGCATATAAGGTTTATCTTCATTTTTATCCTTCTCTTTTTCTTGGCTTTCTTCCTTTTAGGGGGGGTTTCCTTCTCTTTTGATTATTCTAACTCCTTTTCATTTCAATTGCTGCCTTGAATTGGATTCCATATTACTTATGAGACTCCTCACATTTCTTGTTGTCAATGCATTATCAAGTTGCCTAAGTTGAACCTTCAAGCTATGAAATGGAAGAGGATAGGTTCTTCACTATTTGATCATATTTGGCTTCCATCCTCTTTAGCTTCCATCCTCTTCTGACTTTCATCTTAGCTATTGAACTTGGAGCTTAACATGTCCTTTGACTCTTCCATCTTTGACTCCAAGGATCCAAACCTATCCTACTAAAATCTTGGTAGACCTTATGCTTTCATGTTATTTTCTGCATTGTTAGTCTAATAAAATTTTGGGTGATTTTTCCACCTATGACTATATGTGTTAAGAGTACAGATTGTTACCTCCCCTTTGTTGAGCTCCTATGAAATTGACTTATTCCGTACTATTGCTATCTAAAAAACAATCAACGATAATGTAGCTTTCTTACCCATACAAATCATGTTTGTATTATATTGCCTTCACTAGGTTGGAAGAAGAGGCCTACAATCTAATCAATTGCTTAGTAAGGGCTGAGATCTAAGCTTGAAAAGATATTACTAAAATTGTAGCTATGAATTCCCTTTACTATTTGAAATTTTGTTGCTTTCCCCTCTCCATTGTCCATAGGCAACTATTATTTGCCATTTCCTCTAATAGATTATATGTGGAATCAATCATATTTCTCATCAAATAACCACCAACTGCTGCATCTATAGTCCCTTTTACATATATATTAACTCTATTGTAGAATGTTTGCAAAACAATTCCATCAGTAAGTTGTGGTGAGGATAACTCCTTGATAATTCTTTAAATTGCTCTCGCACTTCATACAAGGACTCTCCATCACTTTGTTGTAAAATTGTGATCTTCTTAATGATTCTTATAGTTTTTATCAAAGGAAAATACTTCACTAAAAAGGCATATACAAATTGCTCCCAGGTTTTGACATTCTTAAGGTTGAGAGAGTTCACTACGCCTTAGCTTAGTCCTTCAGTGTAAAAAGGGACGACCTCATCTTTACAACACCCTCGGACAACCATTATATTTAAATACGCCACATATCTCTAAGAAGTTTGTCAAGTGTGCATTCATGTCTAGCATATTTAATAAGGTTGGCCTTATCTTGAATTTATTAGCTAAGATAGGGGTCTTGTGATTCCCTATTGCTCCACATTAAAACCTAACCTCATAAAATCTATAAGGTTCCTTTGATGACCTCTTTGATTTCCTTCTTTTGCTATTATTTTATCTATAGATTATTTTGAGTTTTCTTCTTCAAAATTCTCTTTCCTATTTGGTGATGTCAAAAATTGATGTATCTCTTAGTTTGCTTGAGCTTCTTATGATTCTTATGTTCATGCACCAAAAATCACCATAAGAAAATAGTGTCGAACTCCTTAAATCAAAAGAATTCAAATAGGATAAGATTCTAAAATTGTAATCCCTAGCAACGACGACAAAAATTTGTTTGTTAAGTTTAATATTATACTATAAATATACTAATGGTATAGTGTAATACAACTGATATTGTTCCCACGATTATTGAATGTAGTCACCCAACAATTTGAGGACACTTTGTCTACGGTAAAAAAAGATTGAACTAACTGAAAATTAAAGTAAAATAACAAAAATTGATGAATGAATAAGTAAAAGATAACAACGAAATTGAAGTTACTCAATGATGTAAACTTAGGGATTCTTATTTCCTTATTTTGTTTTTCCTTCACCTTGTGAATTCAACTATTCTTGATCCTAGATATCCAAAGGCTTTTATTATCCTCTTTTGAGATCTAATCAAGTAATCCTGATTGAAATAGATAAAAGTTGAGTTGCAATCTCTTGATTTCTTAAAACTACTACTAACTACTCAGTTAGATTTGAAGCAATCCTAGGCATAATTAAGATCTCTCTTCAATTGCTTATTAAGATGATTTTTTAATTATATTAAGGTATTAACTCTTGTTGTGCAATTCAAAATAAATATCTTTGTTCAATCTCTTAAATCAAATCAAGGATGAGTATAAAAAATAATAAAGTAGTAATATATTGAATTCAACAAGGTAAAAGTTATCAAAACAATTAAAGAATAAAACCCTAATATAGATTTAGCAATGCATAATCATCTTCAAACACAACTATTTAGATTTGGCATACAAGGGAATGAAATGAAGAAAAGAATATAATGAAATTTGTTTGATGCCTTGATTTGAAAAATCTGGAAAGTTGGAGTTAATCTTAATGTTTCCACTTTTAGTCTTCTTCTTTTTTGTGATATGCAACCTCCTTTATGTTTTTCTTCTTTTTTTAGTGTCAACACTGACTTTGAAAACTCCCTCCTCTTTTATCACCTTCATAATATCCTTTTATTGTAAAAACTATTTTTTCGAGAATATAAACAATCACTTACATAGCTATATAGGAGATCGTGTATCTCAAATTACCTTTTAAGCCACAACTTCACTCGATTACAAAAACTTACATGGGTATATACACAGCTGTGTATGTCAATATACATGGGCGTGTTTCTTAATATAGGCATAAATAGCATATTCAAAACTTTACACGTTTACAGTGACTTACACGATCCATATACATGAACATATATCTCCATAGTTGCTTTAATTCTTCCATTTTATGCCTTGATTTCACTAAAAATCTTCTCTTTTTGGTTATGAAGAAAATTATCACCTAAAATTTCACTTATGGAAAAATAAGTACCAAAAATACCATAAAACTCTCAAATAACAAGCAAAACACACTTAATATAGGTGTATAAATACAACCAATTAATATTTTATCAATTAGGCATACAACTCCCAAACAGACCAGTGAATTTCTCTTTCCACCTATTATTTTGAATAATCAAGTTGACTTTGGAATTTTAAGGAAACAGATGAGTTAAGGATTGAATTATAAAGGAATTTATCTAGGGGCATGTTATGCACTATGTCTCAAACCATAGTGAAGCAAGTTCCTTCTTCCTATCCTACATTGAATATTTATACAAAGCATACCCCTCATTTTCAGCAATTGAGCCATAAACCAAGAGGTTGTTGGTTTGATTTCCATTTTCCACCAACTCTTGCCCTTTACAAAATACTTGTTTATCCATTTTACCTATTGAGCCTCTGAGTTTAATAGGATTCTTCAAACTCTTTTAATAATAAGAGTTATTTGTGATTACCGAAGAATGAATCCCTAATCCACTAGCTTGTTTAGTATTACAAACCTCATCCCATTTCAAATTTTCCATCACATTCATTCCTTATAACCACCCTCCCCAAAAGAGTCTCCTTAGTAACTAATCAATTTCCTTGATTGTACCCTTGGAAATAAATATATTTGACAACCAGAAGGTGTAGAGAGAACTTAGGGCTAAGTTAATCTATTGGATAAGACTAAAAAAAGTTAGTGATTTGTTATGCTAATTGTTCAACATGTTATGAATTCATTATAAGAGTGGGAAAAAATCCTTACATAATAACTTTTTTTAGAGATTAAGTAGTCATAAGTAGGATAATAAAGCATCCTTACATTACAAAATTAAAATAAGGGAGAGCTAGCTAAATAAGGATTTGTAGCTTGTTCAGATGATTAGATTTCTATTTTCCTTGTTAAGTGTTAGCCTTAAGAGATATTTGAATAAATTACGAGTGGACATTAATAAGCCTATTGAGTTTCTATCTACTGTATAAAAGAACAATAGATCATCAACAAAACTAAAACTAAAAAAATCACTTTTTTACACTTAGAATGAAAGAAAAAGTTAGGATCATTTTTTATGATGAAAGAAATAAGTCTTATAAGGACCTCTATGCATAAAATGAACAAGTAAGGGCATAAGGGGTCCACTTCTACAACCCCTTACCCCTTTGGAATAGTTTAGTAATGACTCCATTGACTAAGACACTTTATAAGGTTGTAAATGTACATTGGTGGATCTATTTGATAAAGATTTTAAGATATCCAACAACTTCAAGAATATGAATTATGAAGTATCAACTTATAGAATCTTTATGAAAGTTTGCTTTTATAGCACAATTCTTAGGATAATTAATCCTATTATAAACATCTAATAACTTTTAAGCCAGGAGTATATTGTCTCCTATAAGCCTTCCTTGTATAAAAACCACTTATGTTCAATTTATGAGACTCCTTAGGATAGATTTCAATCTTACAGTTAAGATCATTGCAATAACCTCATAAAAGTTAATATAATATGATATTGGTCTTTAGTCAAGATCTGTATTCAGTTTTGGTGTTTTTGGAATTAGAGTAGTGAAGGTTTTGCCTAATCTAAGTAGTATCTTGATTCAATCACTAACCTCTTGATCCAATGCCAAGATTTCTAAAAGAAAATGTTGTTAAGCCCATTTGGATCAAGAGTTTTATCTAGCCTTAGATTGAAGATTACTTCCCTTACCTTTATAGTAATCGGTTTACTTAATAGCATAATTTCAAAATTTGAAAATTATTTAGAGATGAAGCTTTTTAGAACGATAGGGAAAAAGGAGCATAGTCTTTTAGATCCCTGAGTATTCTTAAAGAAGGATAATGCCTCTTAGCTAATCTCTTTTTATTTGGGAAATATTTTACCATCCTGTTTTAAGATTGAGGACATTCCATTTATTTTTTATTTTACATTGAAGGATTTGTGAAAAAAAAACTTCTATTTTATCACCCTCTTTTAGCCATAAAGTTTTAGCTTTTTGCTTTAGTAAGGAATTATGGATTTCTAATACATTATAAAAGGTTTTCAAAGTTCCTCTTTCTTTTTCAATAAAACAAAGTCTCCTAGATTTAAGTACAGTTAGTGTTATATGGAAAGTAGGTTAGCTTTGATATCTTCAATGATCTTTTAACTATCCTTATATCTAGAAAGGTTATGAGATTTCAATTCTTTTTTCACCATTTTCAACTTTTTCATACAAATAAATAATATATACCCCCTGAATTCATGTTCCCTTTAAGAACAACCTTATCGAGCTATCAGGGAAAGAGATTAGTTAGTCCTAATTGACTAATACCCTATCAAGTTTTTCCCTAATACTCCATTCTCCTTGTTTCTTCTTACATTAGGTGAAAAAAATAAATTGACTATATTTAGATACCAATATTTAGTTTTTTTTGCTTATTATTAGAGAGTCTTATGATATTTATGGTACATATTCTGCTTAAGTGTATTTTTAGGTGATAATTACCTTCACAGAACAAAAGGAGAAGAATTTGGGTGAAATAGTGGCATATAATGGAAGCGTTGAAGCAACCTTCAACTTTCACTGTCATGTATAGGGACTGCATAAGTCACTGTAAATGTATGGAGCTTTTAAGACCCTATTTATGCTCGTGTGAAGATATGCAATTGTGTATGTTAACGTACACGATCATATATGTGCCTGTTTAAGCTTTGACTATGTAAACTCATAATTGAGAGGTTTTTGGAGACACACTGTGTATTAAAAGTGAAAACATCAAGATCAACTCTAGCTTTCTAGATTTTCCAAATTAAGGCTTCAAAATGATTTCATTCTCTTCTCTTCTTCGATTTCATTCCCTTATATCTGAATAGTTATGTTTTGAACATGATTATGGATTGATAACTCTATATTAGGGTTTTATTTTTGAATTGTTTTGTAACAATTTTGCCTTGTTGAATTCAATATATTACTGCTTTGTGATATTTTTTATGCTCATACTAAATTTGAATCGAGAGTTCAATAAAGAAATTTGTGTTAAGTTACAAAATGAGAGTTGACACCTCAATTGGCTTACAAATATTTGTTAGGATTGCTTCAAATCAAATTACGTAGTTAGGAGTAGTTTCTCAAATTTTATCTATTTCAAATGGGATTACTTGATTAGGTTTTGAGAGAGGGTAATCAAAACCTTTATACATCTAGGATTAAGCATAGTTGAATTCATAAGGTGAAGGGAAGCAAAACAAGGATAAAATAATCCCTAAATTTCCATCATTGATACATTTAATTTCATTGTTATCTTTTACTTTTTCAATCATTAGGTTTTGTTAATTTACTTTAATTTTCAATTAATTAAATATTTTTTACCTTAGACAAAGTGTAATTCAAATTGCTAGGTGACTATATTCAATCCTCATAAGATTGATATTAGTTGTACTATAGTATATGACTTGTATACTTGCGTTATAATATAAAACAAGCGAATAAGTTTTTGGTGCTATTGTCAGGGATTACAATTTTGTCATCTCATCTAATTTGAATTGTTTTGACTTAAGGAATTTGATACTTTTCTTCTTAAGTGATTAAAGTTTTATGAACACAAGTTCCACGAGGAGTTCAAGTAACATAAAATATATCCAAACTTTAGACATTTTTGAGTAAGAAAGGGAAATTCCAAAAGTGGGATGCCAAGAACTAATAAAAAGAACAATGGTGGAGGGAAAAATCAAGTTGAATAGTAAATAAACTTTATAGACTTAATGAGGCTAAGTTTCAATGTAAATTAATAAGAGATAATGTGGCCACCAGTCCAGACTAATACATTCTAAATCAAACCAACACTATTGAATACGCTGCAAATCAACATCCAATTTTATAGACTAGCCAATAAAGATCCTAATGCCCACTTGGCTAACTTCTTAGAGATTTGTGACAAACTCAAATATAATGGGTTGTCGAAAGATGTAGCCAAGCTCTTTCCCTTTACACTTAAAGATCAAGCTAAAGTGATAAATGCCATTTAACTATAATTATATGCCCATATTCAACGTGTTTTGCTTGATATTTTTTAGTTTTGATGTATATTTGGTAGTTAATTTGTTCTAGGTCCATTTATAGGATATAATTGCCTTCATGGACCAAAAGGAGAATAATTCAGATGAAATCATAGGATGGACCAAAGATTTGAAGTAACTAAAGACCTACACAACCGTTTACAGTAACTGTGTAAGTCTCCATAAATGTTTGAAGATTGAAAAATTTTAGTTCTAGTCCTGTGGAGATACAATCCCATATATGTTGATATAAACAACTGTGTATATTTCCTATGTAGGTCTCTATACTCGTGGGAAGTTACAAATTCAAGTGGTTTTAGAGATACGCGATAACTCATTTGCTTGTGTAAGTTGACTGTGTATATCCCAAAAATCCTAGTTTTTCTATAAAAATATGTGAGCGGACACAAACTAGAGAGAGCTGAGTTATTAAGCAATTTTAAGTCATACGCAACCTAAAGAGGTGACAATTACGGTCATGGGTAAGAAAAACATGAAGAATATGTCAAGAGATCTATTAGATAACAACATCAAATCTAGTTTTACAAGAAGAGCCAATAGAAGAAAAACAGATATTTAGAATTATGATTGCTTTATTTTCTATTAGTTTTTTTTGTAGATTTATCTTTGGTTTTGTTTTCTATGAGTAGTAACTAAACTTGCTTAGAGTCTAGTTATGATGAACCCTATTTGTGATAACAAAATGGCTTGATCTTTTATTCAATGTAATTATATTGATTGATTTATTCCAATTCAATTATACACTTTATTCTTGTTCTAATATATATCCATAATATTAATGCATTATTTGAATTCGTATGATTGAGATTAGAAATCTTCTTGTATGAATAGATCTACCATAATTGGAAGGAGTTGCATGTATAACCAGAGATAGGCTGACATAAATCTTCTTAATTAGTGTCAATCCTAATAGTGGACTTCATAAATCGATAATGCAATCCTAGGGTTATAAGAAAGATTTATGTTAATCAACTGATGGACTAGTTGTTAATAGTCTTGAGAAACATAATATAGGAATTTCCACAGTCTTATAATCAATAATACAATTTCATGATGAAGGATTAATATTTGAGGAATCTTAGAGGGATTCATTACCTTGAAACTATTATTTGATATTGATTTTTCTTAGTATTTTCCTTTGTTTTGCATTTAGAAGTATTTTAAGTCTTAGTTTGTTTATTTAATTTAATATTTAAATAAAAACTGAAATTTGATTCATAGTTTAGGTAATAGAAAAAGGATATTTACTAATACTTAAAGTCTTCGTAGGATTGACTTGTACTTACTTGTGCTAGCTACAGTTACATTGTGTACTTACAGTAATTTTTAATATTAATATAAAAACAATATCAATTAAGTTTTTAGTACTATTGCTAGGGACTAGTAATATTAGGAAAGCCAATATTTTATTACTCTAGCCATTTTATTTTATTCTATTTTGTTTTTGTTTGTATTTGATTTGATTTGATTAACTTGTTATTTTTCTTTTTTCCTTATATTGACTTTTTCAGTTTATGACTTCGGTAATTCAGTTAATTAATAAAGATCCAAAAATGAAGAGAAAAACACGAAAAAACCTTTACAAAACACTACAACCAAGCTAATAAAAAATGTAACCTAGTTGAGTAATTGTAGGACATTCAAGTCAAAGTATTTGTCTTCATGTTAAAAGACAAAGTGTTTGTTAAAGAAAATCTAAAAAAACAGTGTTTGTAATAAAATTAAACCAATTGATCTTTTAAAATAAAAAGAATTTTCACGAAATGATACTTAGTGACAATTTACCTCTTTAATTGATAATAATAATGAGTGCATGCTTACAAGTTTCATAGGAGCATGAATAGGGTATCAATATTTTGACTTATATGTGTATTCCAATCAAACCAATTGACATGAATGGAATAAGTTAGTATGCTAGAACTTTTTGAGCAGGTGATGTTTGAGGTTAAGTTAATTTCAAGAGATCTGATGCCATTAAACCATTATTGTAATGTTGCATGTTTGTTTATTTTTGGTTTTAGTTTTCCTTGGGGATAAAAAAATATTTAAGTGTGGGGATGTTTGATAAATGATTAATTGACTATATTTATATACTCATGTTTAGTGTGTTTTGCTTAGTATTTGAGAGTTTTATGGCATTTGTGGTACTTATTATGTTTCAGTTGTATTTTTAGGTTGATAATTACCTTCATAGCCCAAAATGGGAAGAATTCATGTGAAATCAGGCATACAATAAAAGAATAAAAGCTACCTAGGAGTTACATGACTGTGTATATGGTCCATGTAAGTCACTGTAAATGTGTGAAGCTTCAAAGATGCGTATGCCCATGTGAAAATACACACCTGTGTATGTTGACATACACAACCATGTATATGCCCATGTAAGCTTTTGTGATCATGTAAAGTCATGATTGAGAGGTTTTTGGAGATACATAGTCACCTACATGGCTGTATAGGTGACCATGTATGTTTCAGAAAACCTAGTTTTTGCTATAAAAGGATATTATGAAGGCTATACAAAGGGATGAAAATTTCAAAGTCGATTAGGACACCAAAAAAGGAAAAAAAAAAAGATTACACATCACAAATAAGATCAAAAGTGGAAACATTAAGATCAACTCCAACTTTCCAAATTTTTAAGATTAAGTCTTTAAGTTGATTTCATTCTCTTCTCTTTTTCTATTTCATTATCTTGTATGCCAACTTTGAATATTTGTGTTTTAAACATGATTGCAAGTTATTAAATCTATATTAGGGTTTTATTTTTGAATTGTTTTGTAAGAATTTTCCTTGTTGAATCCAATATATTACTGCTTTGTGATATTTTTTATGTTTATACTTGATTTAAACTGAGAGGTTAAATCGAAATATTTGTTTGAAGTTACAAAATGAGAGTTAGTACCTTAATAGACTTACAAATATCCAATTAATAAGCAATTGAAGAAAGATCTTAATTGTGAGTTAACAATCGTTAAAATTGCTTTAAATCCAATCGAGTAACTAAGAGTAGTTTTGAGAAATCTAGAGATTGCAGCTCAACTTTTATCTATTTCAGTTAGAACTACTTGATCGATCTCAGGAGAAGGTAATAAAAACATTTAGATATCTAGGATCAAGAATAGTTGAATTCATAAGGTACAGGAAAGACAAAACAAGGATAAAATAATGTCTAAGTTTCCATCGTTGAGTAACTTAATTTCATTGTTATATTTTACTTGTTCAATCATCAAGTTTTGTTAGTTTACTTTAATTTCAATTAATTAAATCTTTTATTACCTTAGACAAAATATTATTCAAATTGTTAGGTGACTATACTCAATCTTTATGGAATTGATATCAGTTGTACTATAATATACAACTCGTTTACTTACGATATAATATAAAACAAGCAAAAACTAGGTGAAGAAGTTGCCACCATATCTCAAATCCATGACTTCAATATCATTGACACAATATTTTAGACCAGTGTTTTAGTTGCTTAAGCTAGAGTTACTATTAAAATTACCCATAACTATCTAAGGGACAGTAACAGATGAGTGAACAACCCTTAGCATATTTCAAAGATCTTTCCTTTGGTAAGATAGGTGAGAACCATATAATAATGACATATGAAATTTAACATTGCCTTGAATCAAGCTTACTTTTATATGTAGTAGTTGATCGGTCATTGTGATGAAGGGGATTTGCCCCAAATATAGATCAAATGCTGAAAAAATGCTCCCATTATGGTGATCTTAATGGTTTAATTGCATGCTCCATTCCTTGCTCACAAAAATCTAATACTTAAGCTTATCAAATTTGATTTTTAGATTCCAAAACACTAACTATCATTGGTTTTATTAATTGAATATGATCTTCCACTACTTATTTTTAAGGTAATTATTGCCCTTAACATTTTTAGTGAACAATGGCATTAGGAATTTGATTAGCTCTTAAAGCCTTTAAATATCCATTTCCTCGTAGTTCTCTTCTGCCCTGGACTAATAAAACCTTCCTCTAGAGGGGAGCTAGGTTGGTTTAATTTTGAGCTAAAAGAAGAGTTGGATTTAGATGAACCCCAAGCCATCTCCTAATTAATCATACTAGATGGTTTATGGTTCATCTTCTGATTATTGTGTGGAATAACATTTTCCTACATTAATATAGGGCACTCATAGGTAGCTTCCTTTTAAGTATGAAATCAGTCCTTGCCTTCCTCCATATAGGCAACAAGTTTATCCTATTAACTCCTAGTAATCCCCTTATTAAATTTCTTTCCTGTAAGATGCCAGATTTCATTTGATATATCTGAGAGGGTCTCTCAAGATAGGATACTTTAATTGTGTCTTACATTAGAGAGTCTCCATCCCAAGTCTTAAAATCAGATATGGTGTTCCTATTGCATATGAACTCATTTGGATTTGGTCTAATTTCTCTCCATATCCCCTTAAAATTTTTCTGTAACATTAGTAAGAACAAAATTTAATGGCGTTGAAATGGATTTCTTAATCATGTTTAGAATCCTTTTAAGATGCCTTATAAAAGTATGTAACATTGAACTTAGTGTAAAAGTATGTAACGTTGAACTTAGTGTTCTATTTTTTTTAATTTAAAAAGATCAGCCTCTAAAAATCATTTAACAATTTCAAGTATTGAATTTTTAGAGGGATAACATCTTAATTACAAACTATGTTTGGCCTAATTTCTAATTAAAACTTGATCAAATTCAAGTAGCCTAAAAACTAAATGGTTTGAAAGTCAAAATGGCATTGTTTTGACCGATTAGTTCTTTAACCATGAAACAAAACAACATCATTTAGTTAAATTTTAACAAAATAAGGATATTTTGTCTGACCTAGTTTAAGTCAAACCGAGCCAAACTTCGAGAGTCTAAGCTTGATTTGAAAGTCAATCAAAACTCGAGTTTCCAAATATAAATCACTCACCGTATATTTTTTTATATACCAATAATTTATAATCTTTCAATGAACTAGTATTCCTTCCACATTCTTCCACTTATCTCTACTTGTTTAGGTTAGAAAATATACAAAGAATCCTGAACCTTATCTTCTTTAATGATATTAAGTGTGATGGAATGAGAAGTGTAAAGCAACACAGATATCTTATTCAATCAACTCATTGTTTAATTAATGAGGAAATTGATGATGTCATTGAACTCATCATATATTATGCATGTTATAATTCATGTTCTGATTTGAGTTAAGCTCAGTAAAACAGTGGACTAGAGCGAGTAATACTTGTGAATACGGTCTCCACAACCATAATTTCTTGCCATCCTGCACTGGGGACGACTATAAACTATAATCGAGAGAAAGAAAGAGAAAATAAAAAGAAAACTTGGGTGGCATTTGAATGCAATGTTCTTGTGGCATTCTGGACCAACCACTTTCATGGTTGGCTTATGGACTTATGAAGCTTATGATTGTTTCTTAATAGATAGCTTGGATTTTGAAATTCCGCCATGGCAATTCTTGCCACTTCTTTGCATAAGCTTGTTCACTATAGAAAAAGGACCGCACCCCATTCTTGACCTCTCAAACAGACTTTTGTGATGGCACATTGCTCCTGTTCTCGGTTTCTAAAATGACGTGCAAAAAACACAGCTTATTTATGCTTTTCGACATCGGAGTATGAGCACCGTCGCATAGTCCAAATCAAAGAAATGAAAGATGAATTCTTTTAGAGAAAATAAAAGAAAAGTAAATTTGATTATTCCTCATATCCCAAGAAAAGAAAATAACTAGACTGCAGGATCGGAATCACAGGACTAATCATTTAAGAATAATAGTCCCCATCATTTTTTCCCACAGCTAGTCCAACACTTTCTCAATTATATTATTCTTTTGGACTCCCCATTTTAAAGTTGTGAGGTTAATATTTACTCCCTCTAATTTATAATATGTGTCGTTTTAGAAAAATACACGTTTATTAAGAAAGCTAATGAAATTATAGATATACCCTTATTAATACTCTCATAAATACACGCTTATTAAGAAAGTTAATAAAATTGCATAGTATTAAATTGCCTTGAAATTGTGATCTGTATAATTAAGATAAGAGAGAAATGAAAGGTTAATTTTGGAAGAAAAATTATAAACATGCATTTAAAGTGAAGAATGACACTTATTTTGAATAATTAAAATGTATCTAAAATGACACTTATTATAAATCGGAGGGAGTAATAAATAAAAATCATTCCAACTTTTACGTACAGTGAAAAGGTAACAAACAACACAATCTTCGATACCAATGTTTTTCCCATTCAAATCTCTTCCCATCAAAAGCCCAACACACCTGACACTTTAACAGTCTTTCCATGCCCACTTTCTCCCATGAGCGTCTGTTCTCTCTCTCTCTCTCCCTCGTGTTGCCTATTAATCTCCATGAGAACCAAAGAGCACAGTAAGTACACTAAAAGTCTTGACACTTCTTTCTAATGTAATCACTTTCTCATAGACAACAAAGCCAAGAGTCCTTATAGCTAATGAAGACTTTTTCAATGCTTCTCTCGCTGTTACCTCTCTTATCTTTACTTACTCAACCTTCGCAATCCAGCACAATACTAGTAGATGGTGTTTCAGAATGGAAAAACCCCATTGTTCACATAGGAGACTGCATCAGTAAGTCCTTATACTCCACTGTCTACTGATTTACTTACTTTTGTTTAGATACCAACTAACATTCCTTTTCTTTGTCTACTTCTTACCATATTCTTCCTAGTTTTTCAACACCAGTATCACTACAACCTCTACATTTTCCAGAACCAAAGAGCCTTTAACATCTGCAACTTCACTCAAGCAACACTTCTCACCAAGCTCAATTCCACCTCTTATACGGTATATATATAGTACTCTAATTTCTTCATATCTCTCTTCCCTTCACTTCTCAACTTTCTTAAAACTGAAACTAACAGTCATATTCTTGTTCATCAAAATGAAAATCAAAGTGGCACCCATCACGCCCTGGTTTTTTCTACTTCACATTCCACAATGGCTCTCTACACTCCTGCAATCAACAATCTCTAAAGCTCGCTGTAAAGGTCTCTCCAGCGTCTCCGCCACCACCATCACAACAACTCCCTCCAATGGCATCTCCAGTTCCATCACCGGTTTCCGGTGGTGTGATACCTTCTTCTCCGGCATACCCATGGCCCTTCCGTCCACGACAACCAGCAGCTTCTTCGCCAACTCCGGTACCAACAACAGTAGTGCCAGATAAAGGAGGGATGCCATTCATAAATAGTAATCCGGCCGTTCCTTTGCCCACCGATGAAATCGACTCTACCACTATCAGACCGTTGCCAGCCTCAGGCCACCATCAACAGGTATTTCATTCTCTCTTACCCTACTATATACTATAAACTATGCTATATTATCTACTACAGATATACTGCTAAATTCCCTTGTATATTATGAATGTGTTCATGTGCAAACTTTGTAGTCAACGTCTTTTAGTAATGCCCTTCCATTTAACGGTGCCACAAATCTTATGTAAATGAGAGTAACAACAAAAGTTTATCACTTTTTGATTTCATGTGATTGTTTTTGGTTGTGAAGTTAAGAAATAAGAACATGACAAGTTTTGTAGAGTATACACTGCAATGGAGCTTAATGCAATTTTATGCATACAAATGAAATGGTAAGTTTTATGTGCTCCAGTTGAAAGAACGTCACGTGTTTAAAATTGCTTCGGGGGGATTGCAGGTGGCGGTGGGGTTACATGGAGTTTACGTGACTCTATTTCCCGTGATTTTGCTGCTGCAGTGAAAAGGAGTCAACAATGGGCCTCAGGAGAAAGAAAGTAGAGTAGGCCCAGTATGGACCAACAGCACTGTGGTTGATGAGTTTAAAGTAGCTTGATGATGATAATCATTATTATGTAAACCTTTAGACCCTACTTGCTACCCTCTTCTTCTTTCTCTGTATCCTAAAAAAAATATCCTTCGATAGGATATTTTTTATGTACTTGAATGGGGAAATTTGAATTCCCCAGATCAGCAGGCCAACTTTTGGATGCAAGATGGGTTTTTACGTGATTGATGGTCTGATTGATATTGTAAGAGTACAATAAACGTAATCACCAACTCTGGTGCATGCATTCCTCTTACTACATAAATTGCCTACTAACTAACCTTTGGCTTTTCCGACATGTCCCTATGTTGGAAAATTGAGATGGGATCGATATCAACTTTAGCAGAATAATTATGAAATTTTTTCGTATTTTAATTTTTTAAAAACTAAAATTACTTTAATTGTATAAAATGATCAAAAATTAAAGAATAATAAAGCATGAATTTTAATTTATACCTTAATTCGAAGCTTGATCATAATCGTGTCATCTCTCTCGAATAGTTTTCGAAATCGATCTATCTCCGCCATCGTAATCGTACAAGTGTCTGACCTCTAATAATATTCACATAATAGGTTGAGAGAACTTTATAGTCTTATAGAGAGGGTTAAGCAACAAGTGTTAACTCCATTAGAGCTTAAACTTATTTATGACAAGTTTTGAACATTTTAATAATTTAATTGGAATTAAATTCTAATTTCAATTAAATTCTAATTAAAATTGCAAAAAAATTTAATTAAATATTAATTATGCCCAAATAAGGTCCAATATCTCATATTGATCCTTAGTTATTAAATTTACCATATTTAATCATATAGTTTCTCAAATTTTACAATCAAGTCTAACTAGATTAAAAATATCTTTGCTATCTTCCACTTGTTCTTTATGTGTGACTCATTAGGTTTCTAAATATGATAGTAATGATTATGAATTAGATAAATTAAAACTCCTTTTAATTGATCTTTAGTTATCTAATTAAAAAATTTATAATTATAAATCAAGATTAATGTCTGGCAATGCATTTGACCACCCAAATATTTCAAAGTGGTTTTATCTAGCTTTTTCGTATAATTTAATAATTTCATCATAAAGTGTTAAAATTACACAAAGCGTGGAATTAATGACTACTTTTTTAGTCTAATCATATTAGTTTTTTGTCATTATCTATTGATTCAATTAATAACAATTGTAAATTATTTACAAAATTTCATTTCATTTTGGCTAAAGATTTTCGAAATCAATACTAATTATTGAAAACAATAGAAAATGCTCCCTAATTCTATAGGTAATGAATCGTATTTTGATCATACAACTATTTCTATAAAATTCTTGCTACATCCAATGACCATCGATTGAACAACCTATGATTAGAATAGGTCATTAGTAGTATTAAAGCATAGCAAATCCTATACAAGATAACCGTGGATATCTCAAATCAAAGAATCACTTATTCAAGCATCACAATAAGAATTTCCACACACATGTAAGTAATGTTCCAAATGGATTTCTCATGTTGTGTCTGTTCAATAAACTTGTTCTCTAATAAGCACTCACACGTTTGTTTATTGTCATACCTTAGCCTATGAGATTGACTACTTCCTTCATAAGGAAGAATATAATCATACATTTGAGGGTTCACCGTAGAAACATGGGTCTAAAGTCCATGAACATATGTTTGTATCTAGGTCATGTTTCTTTATGTGGTAAGTTATTCAAGAAAAAAATCTAATTGCCTATACAAGGTAGAATATGGGGTTGTGTTTGACATGTGTTCTCAATATGGGTACACTTTCAACCTGTGTTAAACTAAAATCATACTAAAACTTCTTTAGCTTGTCTCCAACTTGCTTAAAAAAATTTCATCTTCATTAGTGGCTTAAAACAATTAATGTAAGCGAAATATAAGTTATATTGGGTACCATCAGGTAAAAATCATTTATACACAAGCAAAATGCTCCCAAAATCATACTCAAAACATAATTAAGACTTTTCAAATTCTCTTATACTTAAGCATTTGCTTGTCCTCAAGCAAATCAACCTCATCACTTTTAACTTAAATAGGTGACAAGTCTTGGAAATAATTTAACAAATCAATCGTATCAATTAACACTGTAAGAAAAATGAGATTTAGTTATAAAAATTACTGACATAATATGAAGGTTTTTTTTCGGTAAGCTAAGTTAGCGACGGAATTTGTTGATGAATCACGTTGCTTGAGAAACGACTGTAGGTAATAATTAGTGACAAAGTATAGAGTTTCCGTCACAAATTTACCGATGGCTAGCTCCTATTTCTTTACTATATTTAGCGATGATAATTTTTGTGCTGTCGGTAAATTTAACAATGGCAAATTTGTTTTGATATATAAATTTAGCAACAAACAAGTTGTTTCTATCGTTATTCTTACCTACAGAGAATTCACGACTAACTTTACCAACAGATATTTATAGGTTGTTGGTAATTTACTACATTTTACCAACAGAGGTTGGTTATCCTTTAGCAAATTCATTGCTTTTTACCGATGGATTTTGTTTTTTCGTCGGTAGATTTACTGATATTGATTTTTTTAAATTTTCCTGCATTTAATTTTATTTCATAATGTTATGATTGATGTATAATTTATACAGTTATTAGTTATCTGTTGATAATATTTTAATTTATTTCTACATTTAATTTGTTAAAAAAATTGATTGACAATCTAAAATAAAAATTATCTTAATTAATAATAAAAAATTATTATCTACAATAATAAGTATTTAATTCATATAAAACGACTACTACTACGTTATTCATTTAGCGAATGTGAATGCTCTGAATGTTGCGATGAGATGTTACCCTTCTCTTTCAACTCATCCATCTCATTACGAAATTGGGCTATGTACTCTGTTGACTGTTGCAATTGAGTTGTCAGTGTTTGTATTGTACTCTAAAGCTCATGAACTTCATTGGATACGGGTCGTCTACTAGATGCTACTATACTAGATGTTGAGGATTGCGAATAACATGTGTTTACAAATGAACCTAAGCTAAAGATCCTTCCACGACGGTCTCTACCACCCACTGCATAAAGATAGGTGTAACTCTCATCAACATTTTCAGAATATCGTTGAATACTTTCTTGTATTTGGTCTTATCAGAAGGTAATGTTTATGTTAATAAGTGATAATTATTAAGCAATAATATTAAAGCATAAATTTAACATATATTTAGTTTTCTACATCTGGTGTTGACAAAGGTCACATCGTCATGCTTCTCAGTGTGAGTGTGCAAAAATAGTTGGCGGGGTGTAGACTTCATCCCTATAGACCTTTCCAACATCCGAATAAAATATTATAAGTGACCTACAATTTACAAAAATTGCGGCATAATTTTCTCTATTTTTATGATACTTACCCTTTGTTGAACAAAGAAAGTAACTCAACAATATAGTTATATATGACACCAGACATTTATAACAATATCGTTCTCCATAATACACATATTTTGATTCTAAAATTAAGATATCAAATTAAATTGAAAAACATCAAAGTAAAAAAAATCAGAATATAAGTGTAAAGTGTAGATACTTACAATTCTCTCTGCACGCTTATGATGGGTAATAAATCCTCCAGTGTGTACAAAAAGATCACTACAAGAGTTAAGACATTTAGTGACAATTTTTTTGTGACTAGCTATTATTTCGTCACAGATACGAGATTTTTTGTGACAAAACAATGGATGGTCACTATTGTTTGGCTTAACTGTGATGATTTATTTGTTTGTCACTAATACAA
>JANITW010000006.1:27227614-27241238 GCA_027564335.1 Erythroxylum williamsii | reverse complement strand
AATGTAACATAAAATCATTTATAGCTATTAATAAATACTATAATAAACTCAATAATGACATTTAAACAATGTTATGAAAAAATCACTTTTAACATTTCAAAACTGTTATAAAATACATATCTACAGCAATTTAAGGATATTAAAAAAAGTTAATATATAACAATTTAAAAATGTTACAAATAAATAATTTATAGCATTTATAAAATGTAATATAAACGCATTTATAGCTATTAATAAATGTCGTATTAAACTCGACAATAACATGTCCAAACTATTATTAAAGCATTATATCTTTAGTAACATGGGCTGTCATAGCATACTCATTAGTGTTAACATTCATATTTAATAACACTTATCACCTGTTACCATATGTCATTTTTGTTGTAGTGTCCACCGAAGGACACAATGATGGTGGCTGGAGAAGACAAACACCAACGAGCAGCAGAGGAATCTATGATAGAGAAACAGGAGAGAGGAAAAAGAAGGAGAAATCATAGGGGAGAGAGGAAAAATGAAGGAGAAAACATCTGGGAGAGAAGAAAAATGAAGAAGAAAAAGCAGGGGGATCTTTTGGGTGGGTCAAATATACCAAATGATATCGTTTTTGTTTTATTTAAAATGTTGAAGACAAAAAAAAAGATGACATTTTCCTCTAAAATTTATAGATAGAATTTTCATTCCACCAAGAATTCTTGCCTTCTTTATCGATGAAAATTTCTATCGTCGCTAAATTTCGTAGTAAATTTTGCTAGGATAATTTCCTTCTATATTTACTAATGGATATTATTACCGTCACTAAATGAAAATTTTCCCAACAATGTTATCAACAAAAAATCATTTTCTGTTGGTAATTTGCAAATGATTTGGTTTTTATCGATAATTTTCTATTGCTAATTACTAATTTTCTTGTTGTGTAAGACTCTCCATTACTTATTTAATTGTGAAGTTAATCAAATTGCTAGGTATTTATCTAATTGCATTAAATTATAAATCAATTTAATTTACTCTATAATCCTTCAAACTTTAATTCAATCAACAAAATCAGCCTAATGCATAAATTCAATTTATATAACAAAGATGTTTAAACCTTTTAACATTTTCATAACCTTTAATGAAAGAAAAATCAAAATTAACTTCAAAATAACATAACCATTTAGAGTCTTGCAACTTACAGTTGCAACCCCAGCAAGTGATATGATCGCTTGGGAGAATCAATGACTGTATCTTTGAAAAGTCACCTAACCTTTTAATGTGAGAGTCAACACCTTGTTATCAATACTCCTAATTACGTAATTAGGTTACTATTACAAATGCATACTGGTACTACTTTTATCTTTAACCTTTTTACTTAGTTTAAAGCCATCAAAGTGAATTTATTTAATTCTCACTTATTCAATCTTATTGTCTCAATATGATGCCAAAATGCTTAAAAAGAATTCACTTCTAACTTAGTTGTATATCAAAATTATATAAAAGTATCACAGAACAAATTAAGCATCTATTTTCAAAATTAATTAAACAAATTAAAATTAACTTAATTATTAATGCTCATGACTATTTGCCTAAGCAAATCAAATCACAATAATAACTAAAGTGGTAACAAATTACTTTGAACGATATTCTTTCGAAGTTAAAAATTTTCCTATAATTGCTCCTTATTAAGCTAATTATAATAAAACTGATAAGAACAAGTAACTCCCTCCCTCAAACTTGAGTTGTACATTTTTCTTAATATAAATGACATACAATAACAACAAAAAATTAGAAAATAAGGGAAAAGAGGGAAATTAGGATAATTAGTATTACCCTAATGATAAAAGGATCTATAGCTACAATTTGAGAAGTATGATCTGGCAATGTGTATAACGATCTAATAATTAAAAAACATCAAAGACCACTTAAATCATGACTTTAAAATGCTTTAACTTAAAACATATGCAAAAAATCAAATAATGTAAAAACATATTAAAAATTAATAGTAAATATTTCTAAAGCTACTAAATTGAAATAAAAATACCTAAACTATTAGGTTGCCTTCTAAAAAGTGCATATTTATGAGCCTTATAATTGGGCTCCTTGCATAAGCTCTTCGCTCTAGCAACTCCTTAAATGAATGCTTTATTCTCCTTTTTTTTAGTCTCTCAATCTCTTTACCATTTTTCCTTCTACTAATAGGCTCATTAGCTTTCCAATATGCCACATACTCTATCAAATTAGATATCTCCATCTCCTCTTGTTCTCCTTGTATGATATAAGTTTCCAACATATTTTTTTCCCATTGTTTATTGATACAATGGGAAAGTACAGTATCAATCACATCTATAATGAAACAAGTATCATTTTAAGTAATCATCTACATAGGGATATGTCATGGCTTTAGATATCTTAAAGGCTACTTCCTTATTCCCTATCCTTAGGATGAGCTTTACATTACGTAAATTTATTGTAGCCTTAATAGTAGCTAGGAAAGGTCATTCTAAGATCAAAGGTACCTTTATCTAAAACCAAAAAATCAGTAAGGAAAATAAACTTATCTACCTTAATCAAAATATCTTCTAGCTAAATGTTCATCATAGTTAGTTTAGACTCACCTAAACCTAGCTTGTTAAAAACATTACTATGCATCAAGTTAATGCTATCTCCTAAGTCTGCTAATAAACTTTAATTTTCAAACTTTAATATTATGAAGAATAGTGAAACTCCTCATATCTTTGGTTTTTATGGTAGATTGTTTTACAAGAAGTTGACGCACTCTGCACTTCATGTCACCATTGACCATTCCTCAATTATCTTATTGCTAGAAAGGAGTTCCTTTAAGTACTTGACATACTTCAGTATCTACAAAAGAGCTTCAAAAAAAAAAATAAGTCAGTATATAATTAATTAAAAAAACTAAAAAATTACCAAATTTATCTTCTTTTTAATTTATTTCAAGATTGCTTAGGTACAGAAATCTCAATTGGTACTCTTTGAACATTTCCTTCTTTGGCTTCTCCTCTTTCTCTTGCTCTTCATCTCCCTTTTCTTTTATAGCATCCTTTGTCTCTTCAACTTTGAGCTTCTTTCCACTCCTCAAAATTATTGCATTCATTTGCTCCCTTAAGTTTGGCTCAGTATTTTTAAGCAAAGCACCTTGTCTACCTTTTAAATTCAAGCTTAAAATGTTGTCCAATTTGAATTTGTTTAGTTAGGTATCGAAGTTTATTGATTTTGAAGACACATTTTAGTACTTTGGAAGTGAGCCTTATATGCAACAATAAATTTTTTCATAAGCTTCTCAAAACTTAGTTTACTTTCTTGCTACTGTTGTTTCTAACATCTAGGTAGATCTTAATTATTCTATAAAATTTTAGATGGTTTCCTTGCTATGAATTGTAAGAATTACTATAAGGATTATTTTAAAATCAATTCCTTGCAAAAGCAACTTGCTTAATTGGCCATCCCCTATTTTCAGGTGCTTGACGTTTATGGTTTGAGTGTCCACCACCACAAATATCACTTCTCATCACTTGTAATGGCTAAGATACTAAGCATATATTAGTAAGTTTCTTATTCAAACTTCCAACTTCACCTTTAATATGCTCACCACATCAACACTATGAATACCTCCTAGTTTTTACTTTTACCTTAGATTCTATCACTAGTAATTATTCATGGCCTAGGGAGTTTTTAAGCTAGTAGTTCGAAAGGAAGATTTATAGACCAACTACTTAGATGGGTAATTCAACCCACTATAAAATGTTTGCACTTGCAATCCTAAATCGAGTCTTTAGTATGGGCACTTTCTTAATAGCTCTTTCCATCCCTCACAAATATCATAAGTGTCTCATTCTCTAATTATTGAAAGGAGAAGATGTTGTTCCTAAGTCTTGTTGTTTATGTTAGAGGAAAGTGATTGGCTAAAAATGTAGCACCCCACTCACAAGACATGTACTCGATATCATGAGTGATGTCTGAGTGCTAATCCCATAAAGGTGGCATGCTAGAACAACCGAATACTTGAAACTCCGTAAAAAAATCTTTTGAAAAACAATATACGCATATACGGAAATCAACAATCAAATTTTAGGCCCATTCTTTTCTTTCATAACATCAAAAACACATTTATTATTATTACACTCAAGATCATTCTCATTTAAAAACCTTTCCACTTTGAAAATTTATTACATACCGAAACATATTCAAATACACATGATACAAAAATTGTGAAATACTCAATTTGATACAAAATAAGAAAATACAAATGCAGACGTCAACTAATCCCAACCTCTACCTCTTACTTAAATGCAGTGGTTGTACTCCCGTTTACCCAACAGGGTAATTCTTCTTAGCCTGAAAAATATTGCAACTTTTGGGTTAGTTTTGTGAACTCAATGAGTGACTATCTTCAATGGCTCATTCAATCACATAACACATATATTTCATATAATCACATCATTCACATCATTTCATTTATAATCATGTTAATCACTAACATTTTACAATCATGTAAGCACTTCATTCACACCTGTTCATTTGGCATATAACATCACATATCACTTTCAGAGCAATCATACTGATAATTTCCTTCTTACGAAATACACATATCACTTATAAATGCAATGCACATGTGACTCACTTTTATTTCTTATTTTGTTATGACCAAGTGCCTTTTTATTAGCTCATATCCTTGTGGATATCGAGCTAGCCCATATCCCTTGTGGATACCGAGCTGTATGATATAATATCCCATATTCCTTAGTGGATACCAGGTACATTCACACTAAGCTCGAGGCTAATTTTCACATTCAGAGCTTTAATCTCTTTTCGGTGGCTATTCTAGTCACAACTACCTTTATATTTCATGCATTCATATAATGGAATGCATCACATACATATATTTTTAATCAGTAACATGATTTCAGATTCACTGTAACACCTCACTCCCGCATGATTCGAACCTGACATCGATGGGTGATATCCGAGTCCGTGCCCCACGAGAGTAGCATGCTAAAGCACTCAATCATTTAGAAAATGGTATAAATTTTTTTTGGACCACAAACACATTATGCGGAAACCGATACTCAATTTGGGCCCACATTCATTCATAACCATTTTCATTTAACACAAAACCATCAACAAAATTTTCAATAGCCATTTGCTCCCTTTCACAAATACAAAACACTTGAGTCATTTTGGAATACAAATTTTAACAAAAAGTTGTAGAATATACAATTCAATACAAAATCGAGAAATGCAATGCAGACGCGAACTGACCCCGGCCTCTATTCTTCATTTGAATGTTGTAGGTATACTCCCGTTTACCTAACGGGATATTCTTCTGATTCTGAAAAATATTTGCAAATTTTGGGTGAATTTTGTGAACTCAATGAGTGGACCAACATTGATAAGTTCACCGGATCATAACCACATATCACATATTTCACAGATATTCATTCAATGGATATCGATCTTACAATGCTATATACATGAGACTCACATTCGTTCTTATTGTTGTGACCGAGTGCCTATCACATACATATACAAATACTAGCCCATAGGGCTCAATCAGAATAGAGTTACAGAGCATAGCTCTATGTGTAGAACATATATCACAGAGCAAAGCTCTACGTGGAAGCACTTTATACTGGCAACTTAAGTAACAACACCTTTATCTGAGCATGCATTTTATGAAATGCATCAAAAACTAATTATGCCATATTAGATAATCACATGCGATGTTTAATCAGAAACTCATTATCATCGGATCTAAGTCTGGCATTTAACTTTCGTTTAAAATTCACATATCATACAGGATTTCAGATCAAATCAAAGCACTTCCAATACCTATATCCACATAACAAACTCCTCAAACTTTACGTCCGGGATTCAAATCAAATCATAAACAATTTATAATTGAAAGCTAACACATCAAATAAATTCAAAGTAAATCAATCCTATGAAATCATCTAGGTTGACTCACAGTACGCTCCATATTGGCATTTGCTTTCAAATTCTGGGAATGCCCGAATGTGGACACTTAACCTGCACAACCCATTTATGCAAGACACACATTGCACACTCATCAATAATTACACACATATAAACATTTATTTATACACAATTGTATAAATAGACTATGTACAATGCATACTCAATGACAATCCCGAGCATATGTTCTAAAACACGTTTGATGTTCATTCTCATTTCATAATTCATATGTGTCGAATTGAATTTAGATTTACACTTCATTTGTACATGATCTTTCTAAATTCTCCTTTCAATCTTTACCCTTTGCATGTGTCTAGCTTATTTATAAGCTTACACCTTAAGAACACTTAGTTAGTTTATATCATAACTCAAATGCTCATCATCTCTTTTCTAACCTCATATGATTTTATAATATCCAATTCTCATCCAATAGGAATCCAAATTGAAAATCCCATAGTGCAAAATCACTCAAATTGATTCTAGAATACTTAAACCCAAACATTTTCTAAACTCTATGAACTAGAATCTTTCCAAAAATCCAAAAAATTTAAAATGATCTTGCCTTGATTCTTAAGCAAATAAAAAGATCTTTAGCTCAAATGGAAGCTTTTTTCTTCCTCTTCCTTTTTCTCTTCTTGGACAGCTTCAAAATCTTTCTTGAAGACTAAGAAGAATTAAACCCTAACCCACTCTCTTCTTTTCTCTCAAACCACCAAACTCTCTTTCTATTTCTCTCTCATTTTCATTGTTCTCTTCTGCTTATCCTCCCATTCACGTTTTTCTTCTTCATTTATAAGCAAGACAACACTTTTTTTTTCAATTATGCCCTTAATGATTAAGAATTGTCCCATTTTCTCTCCAATTATGCCTTATGTATTTTATAATTAAGTGTCTTGCCAACATTATCTTGAACACTCTAACAGAACACTTTCTTCTAGAAGATGTTCCCCATTGTCTTAAGTTTCTAATGACACCAAAATCGTTCAATTCGGTTAAGTGATTCGAAAGATATACTTCAAACATTTTTTTGGATTGTTTTTGTCCAAATTAGTATACTATGCACAACTTCTATATGAAATTCAAACATCTTAGAAACTAAATTAGATTCCAATTTCTTCATGCCATTTGTAGCTCTATGTCTCTAGTTCACCACAAATCAGAAATCATCTCATTTGGAGCTCTACCGATCCAAAAATCATTAAAATACTTAAGTATATTCAGTGGAATAATACCAATTCGTAGTATTTAAAAACACACACACTGTACCTGTCCCACGTTTTTCACTCAATCTCTTTCACTTCATTTCATATGGATATATTTTTGGTGGAGATGTAGAGCAATGTCTTAAAAGTCCAATGGTTCAAAAATGAAGTCATTTGAGTGTCTAGAGAAGAAGTTATGGCCAAAAGAATCCAATCTAGTTTTGTCCTCAATCAAATTGAACCTATCGTGGGACAATTAGTATAAATTTCTCTAGAGATATCGGATTTAAGTTTTATTTAGATTTTTTGAAATAGCACTTCAAGAGATACAACTTTTGTGAAGACCTAAAAGACAAATTCCTTCTTCTAAAAGATCAAAAATGGAACAGAATGTATAAGATGAACAGTAACCCAGAAGAAGTTTATGAACAGTAACACAAAAGAAGTTTGCAATTGTCATAACTTCCTCTCTTGATATCTGATTTAGGTTTTCTTTAGATGGTTTAAAATAGGACTTCAATATATATAACTTTTATGAAGATCTCAAAGACAAATTCCATCTTCTGAAGGATCAAAAATGGAACAAAATATGTCAGGTGAACAGTAACCCAGAAGAAGTTTATGAATAATAACATAGAAGAAGCTTGTAATTGTCATAACTTCCTCTCTAGATATCTGATTTAGGTTTTCTTTGGATGGTTTAAAATAGGACTTCAAGATATACAACTTTTATAAGGACCCCAAAGACAAATTCCATCTTTTGTAGGATCAAAAATGGAACAGAAGATGTAAGATGAACAGTAACCCAGAAGAAGTTTATGAATAGTAACACAGAAGAAGCTTGCAAATGTCATAACTTCCTCTAAAGATATCAGATTTAGGTGTTCTTTGGATGGTTTGAAAGAGGACTTCAAGATCTACAAAATGAAGATCTCAAAGACAAATTCCATCTTCTGAAGGATCAAAAATGGAACAAAATATGTAAGGTAAACAGTAACCTAGAAAAAGCTTATGAACAGTAACACAGAAGAAGTTTTAGGTATGAATTTCAACTCCAATGTCCAAAATTCCCATACTATATGATAGATAACAAAATGATAAACAACTCTTAAGAAGGTAACTTTGTCAAAATCTATCTAGATCAATCCCAAATTTTCCCTTCAAGTCTGAAGATGAATTACACATTTATCCACCAATGTACTACAATATGTTCTCACTTCATGACAAATTTTGAGACTCTTAGAGACAGAATTGAAATTTGAAATCTCATAAGAAAAGTAGCCATATGTTTCTAGTTTAATCAAAACGAAGAATCTTCTCATTTCGATAAATAGAAAAAAAGTTATGGCTAACAGACCGAAGCATACTTAGTGAACATTTTCCAGATCAACCACCACTTTTGTTTACAAATCTTTCCTTATCATAACTCATACCAAGATCACTCTTTCAACTCCTTTTACTTCTCGTTTTCAATAAAATCACATTTAAAACAATCATACCTGGAAGTTGTAAATGAATGCATGTACACTTAGTTTTGTATGTGTAAAGATTCAAATTCTTGCTATTCTCTCCATTTGAAATTTGAGTTCTAACCCTTAATACGGGGATGGGATGTTACATTCACAATCACTTTCTCATTCATCATTGGATCTTAGTTCGGCATTCAACAATTAAGTTGAGAATCACTTTTCTTATTCATATACACATTCACATTCAGAATACATTTATCATCGGACTGTGGTTCGACATTCAACATAAATGTTGAAAAACACTTATTTCTTCTCATTCACATATAAGCAGCACTTTAATATCACATTTATGCATCAAGTCTCAGACCTTCATTGTCCAGTATCAACATAAGCATATCACATTCATATCAAATATATTCACATTCCATAATAATCATAACCATAGTTATTCATTGCAAAAATTGAAGCTCATAACAAATAATGAAATGAGACCATCTAGGTCGACTCACAGTACGCTTCAGATTAGCATAAGCTTCGATGATCTGGAAACGTCTGAATGCGGACGTTTATTCTGCATATCAAAATTATGCAATACACACATTGCACACACACATTAATATCTTTGCACAATTATAAGTATTCATTGATGCACTTGTGAGTCCATAGAATATTTACAATGCATGTTCATGACAATCCTAGGCAAATTATCAAATTTCACATTTTATCACATTCTCATTTTCAACATCATTTGCTTTCATAATAACCCATTTTTCATTCACTTTTACTAGATACACTTTACTCCTCTTATTGAATCACAACTTTAATCATATGAACCACTTCATCTCCATTATACATATGTCTTTGGTACTTTAATACCAACAATTCACTCATTAATGTTATTCTAGCCTTATAAGACCAAACAATTATCCAAACTCTCATTTTAGTTTTATATCACCTCTAAAAATCTAGACCTTCGAGTTAATTTTCCGTGATTATTCTAATCAGGTAAATGAAAAAATTTGATAACACTTTCTTCTGAAAAACTGTTCCCCATTGTCTTAATTTTCTAATGACACCACAATCATTCAATTTGGTTCAGTACCCCAAAATTTATATTCAAAATAATTCAGACTATTCATAAGCTTAAATAGTATCATGTACTCAACTTTAATTCAAAAATATGGAATTCTAGAGACATAATTAAATCTCGACTCCTTCAAAAAATTGTATCCCTATATCTCTAGTTTAATCCAAATTAAAAATTATCTCATTTAGATAACTATACATAACAAGTTATGCCTAAAATACCGAAGTAAGTTTAGTGAAAATACTCCAGTTATCATTTTTTAGAACTCCTCATCAATTCCGTCCCAAATTCATCAATCAATCTCTCCAGAATGATTTCAAATGGATATTTTTCTTTTGGAGATGAAGATCAAAGTGTTAAGAGGCCAATGGTTTAATTCCCATGTCATTTAGAGGTCAAGAGAAGAAATTATGGCCGAAAGATCAAAGGATATTCGCGTCAGTTAACTTTCACTGCACCTTCACTATACACGATAGTGCTTGTGCATGACCGTGAGATCTCTTTTGACCCTTAAGAGTCACGATCGTGAGATCCCTCATTATCCTTAAGAGTCATGATCATACTTGTGTACGATCTTGAGATCCCCTCTTTTTCAAACTTCCTCATGGCTCTTTTGAAAATTGACCTTCTGATTAATGTTTCATAGCAATTTTGACAAGGAAAATGAAGGATTTAGGCAAAATACTCTTCTAAACAGTTGTTCCTTTATGTATTAAGTTTCAAATTAAATCAATTTCATGCAATTAAGTTAGATATTCTACAAGTTATGCTAAAAACACTACAAATTGTTCCAAACCACAACAGAATCCACAAAATCAACTTCGAGCTAAATTTTGAAACTCTTAGAGATAGAATTCAATTTTGATTCCTTCATAAAAAATATAACCATACGTCTTTGGTTTAATATGAAGTTAAAATCATCCCATTTGGATGTATATAGACCAAGCTATGACAACAATATAGATGCATGTTTAGTGGAAACATTGCATCTATACATGTCCAGCACACTTCAACAATATTCATCTCTAACTCTATTTCATCTCGTCATCAATTTATGAACCATTAATCATCATACAGTAAAAGCAAGACATCAATGTATTCATTTCTTTACCCATATTCCAGCATACATAAATCACCATTTTATGTCCATTTAACCTCTAACTATCATCAAATATGCTTCCTTCAACAAATCAAGAAAGGTTTATGCTTATACGTACTTGTTTAGCTTCATTTTCTTCAAATCACCAAGAAACCTAGCTCCTCTACATATATGATCATCATTGTTGAAGGAGGAATAGATTAGGTCTTCTATCAATAAGAGGAGGATAGCAAGGTATTGAAGTGGCTAGTATAAGATTACGATCAAAAATCACTTGGTGGAGGGTGGTATGAGTTTCATATAAGGAGAGAAGAGTGAAGAAGATGAAAATGTGTTTAATGAAAGTAAAAGACAACGAAGTTGTCTTTCAAATGGACAATTAGGTGGGTTTTAAAAACTTGGTGGGTCTCATGACACTTGTCATGACACCTTCTACTTAAATGGTTTATGCTAAATAACACTTAGTTGCTTGGTCCATTTGTCTCCAATTTCTAATCCAATTTTCTCTCAATTTTCAATGACAATTGACATTATAACTTAATGCCATTTTAAAAAAATTCCATTTTCATCTGACATTTATTTCTATCACTATTCATCAATTTACTTGCCACTTGACATTTTTCTTAGTCTAGGAATACCTAAAATTTTTTCAAAAAATTATCTTAAAATTCACCAAACTTCTAAATCAATAGTTTATACACTCCGATTTGGTTTTCAATACAAATAAACTACAATTCTCAATAATATCACATTTGTAATTTAATTATACTTGAAAAATGTCAAATGAGTGCATTTACAGTAATTTTATTGTGCAAAAATTCAAATTCATGTGTATGTATGCTAACATTATGCATGAACATGAAAAGCATTTTTCTTAATCTCTAATTGCTATTTTCTCAATTACAGAAATCTAGGGTCCTAACCCTTAATGTAGGAACGACATGTTACATGAAGTATGTATTATCCATTAAGTTTAGAACTAAAATGGTTAATAAAAAGTTATGGAGATCCAAAAGGTTAGATATGCTAGACACAGCTTCCGAAGCTCAGCATTCGAAGACAATTAATAGTTAAATCACATTGCAAATTTTTTTAAAAACAATTAAAGTGTATGCGAAAAATCGATAATCAAATCGGCCCGATTTATTTAAAACAATTTATGTCACAAGGATGCAAACATTATTGAAAACATCAGAATTTTAGTAATTACTTGGGCCCATCACAGAACATAAAGCTTGTTTTCAAAACATCTTTATATTTTAAAAACCACCCTTTTTGGCTTAATAAAAATACAAAATACAAAAAAATACACATGATACAATTGAATGCTTATGCTTAAAATGATTCTAAATTACAAAATTTCCTGAACTAACTTCATTACAAAAGTCTTCAACTATCTTGGAATTTCAATGCCTTGCAAGGATTGCTAATCTTCTCTTTCTGCGCCTAAGGAGGGAAACGTGGGTGAGCTACACAGCTCAGTGGCTAATATATTTATAGCCATTGGCAATTGACTAGAATCAAGCATATGTATATATATATATGTCTTGCAATTCTAGCATTTATACTTTATTCAAGCAATTATAAACATTCATCAAATTTAGCTCAAAATATAACACACAATATGATTCATACTTGACAATTTAAAGATGCAAATGCGTCACAAATGGCTTGAGGGTTCCATGGAACAGAATGAGAAAAATGAAGTTTATCCCATGAACAGCATGGGTCTATTTTTCGGAGCTCATATGCCACAAGCAGGCAGCCGGGAGAAGGCTCTTGTCAACGTGCATGTGACAAATACAATAACTATAAATACATTACCCACCTCATTTTCTTGCAAAAAATCCAAGCCAAGATTGTCTTTTTCCTTGCTCTTAGGTAGGATTCTCTTGGTTCCCTAAAACAAATCAAGTTTAATTCAATAAGAATCCAATAGAAAACCCCACAATACAAAATCACTAAAATTGATTCTATAATGCTTAAACCCAAGCATTGTCTAAACTCCATGGACTAAAATCCTTCCAAAAAACTAAAAGATCCAAAAATGATCTTACCTTGATTCTTCACCAATTGAAGAGATCTTTAGCTCAAAGGGAAGCTCTTCTGTTTCTCTTCCTTTTTCCTTTCTTGAATAACTCCAAAATATCTATTGAAGGTTAACACAATTGAAACCCTAGCTTGTTTTCTCTTCTTCTCTTTGTATTTTTCTCTCTTTTTCATGGCATTCTCTCTCTTCTCTTAAATTTTCATTTTTCTCTTCTACTTATCCTTCCATTCACCTTTTTCTTCTTCATTTATAAGCAAGACAACACTTATTCTTCCAATTATGCCCTTAATAATTGAGAAATCTCCTATTTGCCCTTCAATTTATATCTTATGTCTTTTATACTTAAGTTTCTTGCCAAAAGTACCCTTGAATATTCTGACATAACTCTTTCTTCTAAAAAGGTGTTGTCCCTTGTCTTAAGTTTCCAATGACACCAAAATCAATCCATTTGGTTTAGTGATTCGAAAAATACACTTCAAACATTTTTGGACTGCTCTTCTCGAAATCAGTATACTGTGCACAACTTCTATTCGAAATTTAAACACCTTAAAAACTGAATTAGATTTCAACTTCTTCATACCATTTGTAGTTCCATGTCTCTAGTTTATCTTGAAATAAGAATCATCTTACTCAAAGCTTTACTGATCTAGAAATCATCAAAATACTGAAGCATGTTCAGTAAAATATCCAATTCCTACTCTTCCAATCGATACCCTTACTTGATTTAATACATCTTTTTCACATCAA
>JANITW010000006.1:27214370-27227514 GCA_027564335.1 Erythroxylum williamsii | reverse complement strand
GATAGGGCAAGGACTATTATGCCCTCCTACACTTAGCCTAAAACATCCTAACCCATGTACCTTGACCATTTTGCCCTCAACATTTCTACTCTTTCAAACACTTAGTCCAAACTCATCTCACATAAATCCTAATTTTCCATGAATATTTTCCAATAAAAACAAACTAGGCCATAAATCATAAATCAAAATAATTCATACTTAATAACTTGAAGAAAACAAAAATTTGGGGCCTAACAAAATGGGTTGGGTCTTTTAGCAAAAAGAAGGAGAATACAATGAATCTTGAAGAAACAAAGTGAAGGAGTTGGATAAAAATCAACATGTTGAGGCGAGAGTGAGTTTCGTAGATGGAGATAAGAATGAGAAGATGAGAGTAAATGAACAAAATGAAGAAAAGAAGCAAGTGTCGTAAATGATAAGTGAAAGACCACAATATGGTCTTTAATTTAGGTAAAAGAGCAGTAGGTGGTGAGAGGTAATGACACTTGTCACTTTCCTACGGTCTCATTTTGGTCTTTTAATAAGCTAGTCCATTTGTCTCCAATTTTTAACCCAATTTTCTCCTAATCTTCAGTGACACTTGTCATTAAATCTTAATGTCACTTATAAAAATTTCCACTACCATTGGACTTTTATTTGTACTATTATTCCTTAATTATTCTATGACTTGGCATTTTTCCTGGTCCAAAAATACCCTGAATTCTCAAAAAATTCACAAACTTCATCAAAAATTCTAAATCAATAAAATACACTCTCCAAATCAATTTCTAACATATAAAACCACAATTCTCAATATAACACATTTATAATTCAATTATACCCAGAAAATGTCAAAGGAGTGCATATACAGTCATTTTATTATGCAAAAATTCAAATTCACATGTGTGTATGCTATCATTATGCATGAGTATGAAATGCATTGTTTTTAATTTCTCATTGATCTCATATATACCAAATTTTAAGGTTCTAACCCTTAGTATGGGAACGGGATGTTACAAAAAACTTCCCAATAGGCCTATTACAAATGGTGATGGATCTAATTGCCAAAGATTTTAGCTACCATTTAGTTTTATGCGTCAATATGAAAGGAAACAATCTCAACCAAATTGCACCCTTTAAAACTCCGTTAAGCTTGAATATGTAACATATTTAAAAGAAATTACAATATGAACATTTAGATCCTCTTCTAACAACTCATGAAATCGCATAAGTTATTATGCCATTCGAATCATATTAGACTTTATTTCAAAATTATTAGCCTCCACTCTTAGACTAATATCGCTCAATTATATACCTATAAGTGAGGGTCTAAGATAATCCCCTATATAGCATTATTCTTCTTATCATACTATTGTATCTAATAACTTGAACCTCATAACTTGTAGGTTTCTCTCCTTTAAACTCCAAAGTAAATTCTTTCTAAACTACTCAAGGGAAGTTTTGTTAAAATTTATCCAAATTTGTAAATATTTCTTATTTAAAATTTTCATTGTTTGTCTTCAATTAGCTAAAGGAATAGAGGTAGGCTATTGAAGTACTAAGGGCCTGCCTCCAAAACTTCTTAAGCTCAGAGATTAAGAAGAATCTAAATAAGAAGATAATTTCCTCATTAATAAGAACTTCTAATCATTTTCTTTTCCAAATTTAAAAGCCCATAGTTTGATGATTGGAAAAGTTAAATGTTTTCCTAAGAAAAACTAACAAGTGTAGTAGACCAGGTTTTATCTCTTTCCATAAGGGTCTCTAAAGGAGGTGAGACTATGTTAATGTCATCTTTCTTAAGAAGAGTAAAAAATGGAGGAAAATTTTAGAGGATTCCCCCATTACTTGCTTCTAATTAAGAAGGAAGCTTAAAGACTTACAGTTCACTGGTACCATTGATCCCTAGAGAGGTAGAAGATAAGAACCTAGAAGATAAGGAGATGGTAAGGAGTCCTTTTCGAGGAATGTTGTGCCTTTTCCAAATAGAGAGGCAAGGAGTTTAAGCTAATACAAATGGAGGGTAGAGGTGAGGGGGAGGACCAAATGGTAAGGGAGGAAAATGTCAGAAGAAATAAAGGCCAAACCAAAAGTAGCAAAGTTGGATGTCATCTAGCAGGAAAAAGGAAAAAGCAATAACATTAAATAGAGGATATTTTTAACAACTATTTTTAAAATGGTAAAAATAAGGAGGCAGGAAGTAAAAGGAAAGGGGATATACCTAGATACCCTTTTTAACCAAAACCTAAAAAGGAAGTAGTTGAGAATTGGGATGGCTTCAGGAGTAAGACTAGAATTCAAAAAGAGAACTAATAAGAGAAGAAAGGAGAAGAAAGGGAGAGCCTGGAAGCTTATAACCAATGACCAAAAAGCACTAAGAGAATATATAGGAGGGAGGAAAATAGAAAAGAAGATAATAGAAGAACCTAGAAGAGTACAGACTAACCTAATAGAAGAATCAATTAATGAGTAAGTTAGAACATAGACAGGAACCATGAGGGGCCTAGAATCTAAAGGTACCTACTAGACCAGGAAGGAAGGAAGGAAAGAGTAGCAAAAGGAGAAGCCATTAACACTTCTAAAATTTAGGATTAGAATATGTAAGCTTTTTTATTATGAATTTGTTAACACATATTTAAACAATAGATTTTAAATTTATTTTTATTTTTAAACTAATAGAAACTCTTAAATTTTTTACTTTTTTAATAATTTTTTAATAATTATTCATTATTTTATATCATTTAAATCTATTTTGGTATTAAACAAGGTAATAGTGTCAGTTATAGAATTTTCATTTATCTCAATAGGTACCTTTATTAAATCTTTTTTAAAGTTATTTGGTTAAGGATGAATAAAAACTCTTCTAATTATTTTCACTATTATTTATTTTGATATTTTCATTTGTTTTTTATCTAAATTTTTTTCTTCGTTGTTAAACCTAATATATTGTAATAATTTTTTATTGCTTCATTATTTTTTATTTTTACTTAATAATTTTTAACTATTATTTTAATATGGTATTCTTGGTATAAACTACATATAGTTATTTAAGGGTTTTTTATTTTTTATTCTCTTATTCTTATCCGAAATATTTGCTAAATTATAAGAGGAAGAAGAAAAATATAAATTTTGACTAGAATTTTCAAAGTACTAATGTAATTTTATTAAATAGTCTCTTATAGTTTGGGATCTTGAATATGATTCAAAAGTTAATTTGGGATCTTGAATATGATTAAAAAGTTAATTTAGAATTGAACATTTTGACATGTTAAGAAAGAATCCTAAAATTTTACAAATATTTATTTGAACCCTAAATCAACTTTTCTGATATTCCTTTACCACAAAATGTATATTTGACTTTTTTATGGGTCCTTTACTAGTTATGTATCTACATTACAAGTAGGGGCTAAAAAAAATAAGAAAACATTAGAGCTCCTCTCTCCTCTCTCCTCTCTCTTCCTTTCATAATAACTATAAGGGTGTCTCATATACTTCTAAAACTGAAACGCATTTTGCAATTATCGACCTCTCCAAGTTTCATTATATTATTGTCAATATCATTGTTGGGACTACTTAGATTCCAACTAGTGCCTTTATTAGTGAAGTTTACTATATAATTTATAAGGACAAAGAAGTTCATGTCTTCATAATGGGTCTTTGAAGCAATTTGGGAGTTGGTGGGCACTGTTGGAATCCGACTATGATCGAATCACGGGCGCAGCAGAAAACAAAAATTTTACAAATTTCGAGCATATCCAATAATTGAATAAACTTGATTAAAACATACAATGATTTAGAAATCATACATTGTTCGCTTTTCTGTTAAAAAAACGTTGAAACTTTTTTGATCGATCAATCACGAACTATTCAAGTATCTAACCTCTGATGGTATCCATAGAGCAATTCTCAAACTGATTTGAGAGGAAAAAGATAAAAAGTGCTAGCTTCCAAAATGCTCTTCCCTTTTTATAAAGAGATCATAATAGTCTTTTATTAAAATTACATCTCTTTAATTATAATTAAAATCAAATTCTAATTCTAATTTTAATTTTAATTCTAATTAATTTAATTTTAATAAAATCAATTATCTCATATTTGATCCCTAAATTTTCTCAAACTTTATAATTAAGTCCCGCTTCATTAAATTGATTTTTCTTTCATAAATTGCTCTTTGATGTGTAACCCGTTAGGTTCCTAATAAATTGACAATGATTATAAATTATAATTCTAATTCACAATTAAAATTGGATAAATTAAAACTTCTTTTAATTTATCTTTAATTCTCCAATTAAATAATTTATAATCATAAATCATGATTGATGTCTAGCAACACGTCATGATTACCCAAATATCAGGAATATTAAAGTGATTGACTTAACCTATCATGCATGGCTATAAAGTATAATTTAATCCTTTCGTCATTCAATATTCTAATTAGACAAAGTATGGATACAGTGTCTACTCTTATCATCCAATCATGTTCGTTTTTGCTAATTAGTAATTGATTTATAATTAAAATTTAAAAATTTCTTTTTCAAATACCAATAAACTCTGGCCAGAGAATTCTATAAATCATTTCTAATCAAAAATAGGAGAATATTCTCTCTAGTTAGTTTAGAATGACGAATCCTCTGTTTATTTCCTCAACTATCTCCCTATGGTTCATACTGTATCGAATTGCTATTGATTGAATTATCCTAGGACAATTCATAAGTAGCATCAAAACACAGTAATTCACACACTAGATACCTTGGTAATCTCAAGTCAAAAAATCAATTATACAACCATTATTATGAGAATTTCAACCATTCAGAATTCTCATAATTGTGTCAGTTTAGTGACTTATTCTCTAATAATTACCCATACATTAGTTTAAGTATCTCTATACTTTAATTTATGAGATCAATTACTTTCTTCATAAGAAAGAAACATATTGTGTGCTAGTTTTACCATTTCAACGATATCTAGTCTTGATGAAACGACAACTAGGAACATTTAGGAATAACACATAAATGTAAATTGAATCTCGTAATTATGATCTCATCATAATTTCAATTACACAGTAATTATTCTAAGGATTTTTATCTTTAGTATTAAAACATAAAATATTAATTAAATTAATACAGAAAGATAAATAAAGCCTTTTTATTAATTCAAAATAATGTCATACATTAATTTACATCCAATTGATTGGCTGCAAGGGCATAAACTAACAATCTCCCACTTGCACTAAATCCAATCACCTATGAATCTAATACCATATCCATCTATTTGTCGATCATGTCTCTTTTGAGACAATAACTTAGTAAGAGGATCTGCTAGATTCTTTTCAGTGGGAACTCGCTCCAATGCTATGTCTTTCCACTCCACTGTCTCCCTAATCAAGTGACACTTCCTAAGTACATGTTTGGACCATTGATGAGACCTGGGTTCCTTTGCTTGTGCAATAGCATCATTGATGTTGCAGTATAGTACTATCATATCAACAATGTTAGGAACCACTCCAAGTTCAGTGATGAACTTCTTGATCTAAACTACTTCCTTAGCTGGCTCAAAAATTGCAATATACTCAGCTTCAGGTGTTGAATCTACTATAGTTGGTTGTTTGGAACTCTTCCAACTATCCACACCATCACAAAAAGTAAAAAATATACCCTGATTGTGATCTACTGTCATCTTGATCAAACTGGAAACTAGAATCTAAATGACCCTGAACTCTCAGCTTAGTTTTTCCATAGACCAGAAAAATATCTTTAGTCTTTCTCAAGTACTTCATGATGTTTTTCATAGTCTTCCAGTGAGCCCTCACCGAGATTAGTTTAATATCTGCTTGTTATGGTCAAAGCATAAGCAACATCTGGTCTAGTACATAATATCACATACATGATTTATTCAATTGCCGAAGCATATGGAAGATAATCCATTTTTATCTCTCTCCTTTTGTGTCTTTAGACACATACTCTGTGAGAGAAAAATCCTATGTGATATGGGTAAGAATCCCTTCTTGGAATTCTCCATGGTAAACCTCTTTAGCACTTTATCTATGTACATAGATTGAGATAATCTAAGCAATCTTTTTTATCTATCTTGATAGATCTTTATACCTAGAATATAAGCTGCTTCTCCTATATCCTTCATGGAAAATTTCTTAGATAACCATTTCTTAATAGACTGGAGCATTGAAATATCATTTCCAACAAGCAATATGTCATCCACATAAAGTACTAAGAAAATAACTGCACTCCCACTTACCTTCTTATAAACACAAGGTTCATCCACATTTTTTATAAAATCAAACTCTATGATTTTTTCATCAAAACGGATGTTCCAACTTTGCGAAGCTTGCTTAAGTCCATAAATGGACCTTTGTAACTTGCACACTTGATTAGGAAATTCTTTGAATTCAAAACCTTAGGTTGTGTCATATACACATCCTCTTGCAAATTCCTATTAGGAAATGCTATTTTGACATCTATTTTCCAAATTTCATAATCATGGTATGCAGCTATGGCCAATAAAATCCTTATGATTTAAGCATTGCTACTGGCAACAAAGTTTCATCAAAATCAACTCCTTGTTTTTGTCTGTAACCTTTCGCCACCAACCTTGTTTTATACGTATGTACATTTCCACCCATATTAGTTTTTTTCTTAAAAATTCATTTGCACCCAATGGGTACTATACCTTCAAGTGCATCCACCAAAGTCCATACTTGGTTAGCATACATGGATTCCATTTCGAATTTCATATCTTCTTGCCATTTTAAAGAATTTATGTTTGACATTGCTTCTTTAAAAGTAGTAGCTCGACATATATGAGTGATATGTTATCCTTTCTATACTCAATATGTAGAGCTAATCTAGTGGGAGGACGATGTATCCTACTAGTTCATCGCGGACTATGTGCTTCTTGAACTGTCAATTGTACATCATATGTATCAACTTGAGGTTCTTATTATATGTCGATGTGAATTTGTGGTTCTTGAACTTCTCTAAGTTCAACCTCACTCCCACTACTTTCTTTGAGAATAAATTCTCTTTTTAAGAATGTAGCATGTCTTGAGACAAACACCTTTTGCTCAATAGGATGATAGAATTGATAACTGAAACTCTAATTTGAATACCCCACAACCTTTATCTAATTTAGCTTGAAGCTTATCAGATATAGCACGCTTCACATCCCCAAATCTTTAAGTGTAATAATCTAGGTCTTCAACTAGTCCATGTCTCATATGGTGTATTATCAACCGATTTAGATGGAACTCTATTTAAAATAAATATTGGGGTTTCAATTGCGTATCCCCAGAAGGATATAGGAAGGACTGCATGAGTCATCATGAAAAGTACCGTATCTAATAGTGTACGATTTCTCCTCTTAGAAATTCCATTATGTTGTGGAGATGAGGAGACCATTGTGAGAGAATACCATTCTCTTTTAACTAACCAAGAAACTCGTGATCTAAGTATCCACCACCTCGATCTGTTCTAAGTATCTTAATATTTTTTCCAGTTTATTTCTCTACCTTTAGTGTAAATTCTTTGAACTTTTTAAATGATTCATACTTTTGTTTCATCAAGTAGACAAAACCATATCTAGAATGGTGATCTGTGAACGTAATAAAATATGAGTATCCACCTCTAGCATTTGTGGATATGGGCCTACATACATTTGAATGTATTAATTCTAGTAACTCACCAGCACATGTCCCTTTCCTTTAAAGGGTAGCTTGGTCATCGTTTTCAATAAAAAAGATTCACAAATTTCATACGATTCATAATCAAAAGGATCCAAATATCCTTCTTTATGTAATTTTGAGATTTTAGTTTCATTTATGTGGCCTAACCTACAATCTCATAAATAAGATGGAGTTTGGTTACTTAATTTTCTTTTCTTACCGTTTATGTTCAAAATTGGCCTTTCAAGATCTAACTCATACAAACCGTTTGTAAGCAATCCAGATCCATAATAAACATCATCTTTATAAAAAGAGCAATTGTTATTCTTAATTATAAAGACAAATCCATTCAAATCCAAATAAGAAATAGAAATGATGTTTCTTATAATAACAGGAACATAATAACAATTATCAAGTTCTAATACAAAGTCAGAAGGCAAAGTTAAACTATAAGTTCCTATAGCTAATGCAGCAACTCTTGCTCCATTGCCAACTCACAAATCTACTTCGCCGTTCTTTAACGATCTACTCCATGTTAACATCTGTATATTATTATAGAAATATGAGAATAGTAGTCGTTATGTCTACTGTTTGTGTTGCTTTTCTTCTTCCCTTTTTCGGTAAGTATTTAGCTTTATTTTTAGTTGAAGTTGTTAGTATCTTCTCATTTTATCGGAACATGGATCTAAAGAATATCTTAGTTTACATTTGGAGGTAGAAGAAAATGCATCTGCTGTTTCACGCTTGTATTCATAATTTAATATATTTCAACAATAATCATTGTAGAGATTTCTAAAGCTAAACTCTTACTACAATGTGATTCTTCTTGAAACATTAATACCATGGGCGGTTCTTATGTTATACAAAGCAAAAATGCTCCAAGTAACGGGGCCAACACAGTAATGAGGTTGTTCATACTCCAACAGTAGTCATAGTATTCCTACAAAATGGCCTCAAAACCACCTAAGGAGGTCTCTGCAACAATTATTTATGATAAAGAGTATCCTTTTTTGAGCTTCTAATGCTCTTAAAGCACAGTTATTGACTTCATTGTATTACTTACTGCAGGTCTTGTCATGTCTTTGATGGGTTCTTTGCTCTGCTTACTTGTGGTGAGTACAAACTTCTAACATGCAAAATATCTTATGGAATATTAAAATACTTCATATCAGCAGCGAGAGAAATTCAACTTTTCTGTAGGGTTCTCATCTTTGATAACGAGTAATCTTTATCTTGTGCCATTATTGTTTAACTTTTCAAAGAAACATCTCGGTCCTTATAATGATTTGAAAAACTGTTTGAAATAACAGTTCAGAACAATCAATGTTGGAGCTTCTTACCGTTCAAAGGGCGATCTGTAACTTTTTTTTAAAAAATCATTGAATATTCTTATGAAAACATTCCCCTTTCTTTTACCTGAAACAGCATAATGTTATGCTCTGGGTTGGGTTTAGCTGTCCGACGTGAAATCGGTCATTGCCTTTTAGGAGTACAGTTACAAGATAAGTTATGAGCAATCAGCCTATGAAATGGAAATAAAATGTACATTAGAACAAAATAAAAATTTGAATTATTTGATAGTTGGGGTGAAAATAGTTCTAGTTGTTTCTTTAAAACTAAAAAGTATGCATTCACTTTCACCTCACGAATTTAGTTTGTTTCTGGTATGCAACCTGCATCCTCTTCCAATAATATTTTCTATCGCCTTTGTAATGAGTTCAGTGATGATTTCGTTTGGAATTCAGACATGCTTAGCTTGGTTTCATTTGCCATAATACAGGCAGTAATAATGCCACCTTTGTGCTTCTTGAGGATTTTGGGGAAGAAAGCAACAACGATCCAGGTTATAAGATTTCCTAATTTCATGTTATTAAGTAATTAGTAATGGTAGCTTTTTTTTTCTCTGATGTATTCTTATTTTACCTCGGATTGTTACCTAATCACTATAAATTCAGATCGACTGGGAATGTTTAAGATTTCCATCATCAATGAACAAGCCAGTTTAAGACTTCCACCATCAATGAACAAACCAGTTAATAGCACTAAATTTGCATTCTGAGCTGCAATTTACCTCACTCTAATGATTTTACATTCTCTTTTTTTCTGATATTCAGGTTGTTCTAAGTTGGATGATCCTCTTATTCGGTATCCTCTCGGCAATTATCGGGACTTATTATTCGTTATCGACCATAGCAAAGCAATACTAAAGCTCTGAGCATCACATACTTGCTCTGCATCATGTTCACAGTTCTTCGAATTCCTGGCTGGAGCAAGGAAACTGTACTATTCCAGCATTGAAGTTCATGTTTGTTCCAAGAAGTTATTAGATGTGGAAAGTCTATTTGTGAAACTTGTTCTTTGCTTCAAGTGGGATTGTGAGATGGACAAGATTTGTAGCAGCCACATGGAGATATAGCTTAAACAACATTTAGATATGGTAATCTTGGGTCTTAGTAAGGTGATGATGAACCCTCTGCTTAAGAGGTTAGATTTTATTATGCATTACTCTCTTGTTTTGACCATTTGGGACACTAGTGGTGAATTATTATGCTTGCTTAAGAATATGCACTTCTCTTTACATGAATTGTAATCAACAATATGTTTTATGGTTGAAGTAGATTAAAATCTTATTTAAGTCACAACATAATTAAAGATCTGCAAAAAAATAAGAAGGTTAAAATTTAAAACATAATTTAATGATTTTAGATATTTTTATGGTTTTAATTTTTTTCATAATGATTTAATAGACAGAATTTAAATAAAATAACAACTTTTGTCTCTATAAAAATTATAATTAATATAAAATTAAAGCCGCTATACTTCCAGTGTATATCTAATATGATATAAATTATAAAAGAATATGCTTTTATCTTATTTTATGCAAAAAAAAGCATTTATAATACATAAAAGTCAATGTAAGAATTTATATTCATATTATTATTTACTATAAAAATCAATAGCTATTATTGAGAGTTTGAAAACATTATATCTTTTCAAAACACAGAAATATATTATACTCAATTTAGAAACTCAAAAAAGAAAAAAAGAAAAAGAAAAATAGTACCTATGTGTTATTTAATTAATCGATTTTTAATTATTAGTTTATATAAATTTAATTACGTAATAATACTAATAATACTAATAATAATAATAATAATTTGCAACAAAAATCAAGAGTTTGAAACAATAATCCATTTTAAAATATATTACTTCCAATTTAAAAACCCAAAAAAGCAAGAACAAAAAAGAAAAGAGTTCCTTTCCCTTCCCGTCCTGTCTCTGTCTCTCTCTCTCTTTCTATTCACATCTATGATTTATTCAACGCGACACAGCCCCACCTTCTTTCTCTTGTAGCCCCCGCCTGATTCTGTCCCATCCTCTCTCTGTCTGTCTGGATTCTAATTGTCAAGGAAACGACACCGTTGGAGGGAAATTTCCCAGAAGGTTTCGTTGACAGTAACACTTGAAAAGCTGAATCTTTGTTCTGTGGTGACCGGCCCACCAAGGTGGCCGTCCTGCCGTTTGGGCGGTGTCTGCATGGCGGTTTGCGACGAAGGCTCAAAAGCGTATTTGGACCGCTAAGACTTGAAGCATGTTTGCCTTCTTTATTTAAAAGTTTGCTTGTTTTTAGTTCCAAAGTTTCGACCTTCTGGGGTGTTTGCATGGCGGTTTGCGACAACGACTGAAAAGGGTATTTGGAGCGCAAAAAGTTGAAGCTTTTTTTGGTCTTTTTTTGTTTCAAAGTTACTTTATTTGATCAAAAGTTTGATCTTTTATGTTCATCGTTGCTTGGGTTTGACAGAGATAGAATGAAAATGATGGGTATCGGTTGTTGTTGTAATTGCAATAGATATACCTGTAATTATCTGTATAGATAACGAACAAAGGGAAGTTTTTGAAATGTCTGAATTGGTGGCTAGAACGGTTGCCACCAGCAACGTTATGGGGACGGTTGCCGCCTAGCTTGTTGCTGGGTAAGTTGCACTTTTCGCTCTTTCATAAGGATTTTTGTTTCTGATTTTGGCCTTCATTTGCACTTCATGCTTGATACATTTCCATTATTGGGTTGGTTTATGTTACTCGGGTAGAGGATGGTTGTACATTTTCGATTGGGAAGCAAGAAATATGCGGGAATTGTGCCATCCTCTTTCTGCTTGTGTTTGCGTTCAGTGTAAGAGAAGCTGTCATTTTTGGATCGTACACTTCACCAAGTCAACGGCGTTGAAGCCAGATGCACATGGTGCCTTTGTGTGCTAATTGAGTGATGCAGAGAAGGGGATGCTCGGCCGTGGGAGGGTGGTGAAGGGATTCCAAATCTTGTTGCATTTTCTCTCTGTTTTTTTTAACCGGGAAAAATAAAAACAAAAATCAACCTTTGGAATACAGCGCGCCGTCCGCATCGCGGCCAAGCAGCTCCCTGAGGTCAGCAGGCGACTCCTAAAGAGTATAGAGGCCTTGGCGAAGGATGACTGCAAGGTGAGCCAATCGGTCCGCACACTGATTGCCTTCCCGACAGACATGCTGGAGATGAGTCTCCCATGAACGGTGGAGAAGCTAGCGAATACCTGACACCAAGGAAGAAAGCCCAGTCAGTACAAAATTAGGATCAGAGAGGATATTAATAACCTGAGCCTTTGTCACAATCATGGCAGGCAGCCCACTATTATAGGCCATATCCTAGACTTCTTTCATGATCATGACATCTAGGCCATGATCATGGGCCAACTCTGGTGCTTCTGTCACGATCGTGGCTTGTTGTGCCATGATTGTGAGCCGTTGTTTCAGCTCGAATGTCTCTGAAACTTCTTCGTTCTTTGATGTTGACCCTAAAACATTAGAAATCACATTAAGGTATCTAAAAAACATAATACTTAAGCTCAAAGACTTATACTAACCCATCAAACACTTAAAACACAAATAATTAACAAATTAGCACAATTCTAACCTAAACATATACTAAATGATTGAATTAGTAGCTAAACAAATATTAAACTAAGCCCTAAAACACGATGCAATTTATACTTATCAACATCACCACACTTAAACATTTGCTTGTTCTCAAGCAAACAAAACAAAAAACACATAAAATCACAAGGCTCATAATGCAATAATGAGATAATGAGGTCAACTTCATGAAATAAATTTAACTTTAAACGCAATTATTCAAGTTGTTCCAAATCATTAACATGCAAAATCTGCATCGAGGTCAGACTAAACATACATATTAATCAAAACCCAAATGTCAAGTTGTTAACCCTTTCAATTGTAAGCACATTAATAATTCTTTGGTCATTCAAACTTTGTAACCAGTCCTAAATATGTTTTCATAAAAAATCAAGCTATTTATAAGTTTAGGTTTAATTAGAAAACACAATTTTATTTTATGTACTTTTTATTTATTTTTTGTGGACATGGATATAGTCTTTTACACAGAGGCAAACATTGGTGATGAATGTCGATTCGATTACTTGACTAAGTCATGTTTTTATT
>JANITW010000006.1:27198472-27210270 GCA_027564335.1 Erythroxylum williamsii | reverse complement strand
TTGTGAGCTATAGAGATCCGATTGAGGCGATTTCTGATTCTAATTGACCTAGCGATATGGAATTTCATTTTAGCTTAGGAATCGGATCTAGTTATGGGCCCTAAGTAAATCAATTTTATTGGAGAATAATTAGGGTGAATTTATCAAGTTTTGTTCGGATGACGTTAAATTAAGTTCGATTTGAGGTTTCTTTTGTGGTGAGGAATTCCTCCCTCATGAGATGTGCGTCCAGATGTCACATAGGATGTCGGGCACGTGACTCACCGGGGAGGATTTCCAACATATAGTGTATAATTTAATCATTTCGTCATTCAATATTCTAATTGGATAGAGTATGGATACGTTGTTTACTCTTATCATCCAATCATGTTCATTTTTGCTAATAAGTAATTGATTTATAATTTAAATTATAAAAATTCTTTTTCAAATATCAATACACTCTGGCTAGAGAATTCTATAAATCATTATTAATTAAGAATGGTAAAATATTCTCTCTAATTACTTTAGAGTGACGAATCATATATTGACTTACTCATCTATCTACATATTGTTTATACTGTATCTAATTACTTCCGACTGAATTATCCTAAGACGATTCATAAGTAGCATCAAAATACAGTAATTTCCACACTAGATATCTTATTAATCTCAAGTCAGATGATCAATCATACAACCATCATTATGAGATAATTCATAGAAACATAAGTAATATTCTATTCGGAATTCTACTTATTCTGTAATAATCACTCACACATTAGTTTAAGTATTCCTATAATTTAATTTATGAGATCAATTACTTTCTTCATAAGAAAAAACATAATGTGTGCTAGCTTTATAGTTTCAATAATATCCAATCTCGATAAAACTACAACTAAGAACATTTCGAAATAACACATAAGTGTAAATTGAATTTTATAATTATAATCTCATTATAATTTTAATTACATAGTAATTATTCCAAAGATTTTATCTTTAGTAGTAAATCATAAAATACTAATTAAATTAACTTAGAAAGATAAATGGAGCCTTTTCATTAATTCAAAATAATGTAATACATTAATTTGTATCTGATTGATTGACTGCAAAGGTATAGACTAACAAGCACATTAGAAGTGGTGTATATATTTCTATGATGCGAAAGTACAGCTTTGGGGTTAATAATTTCATTGGTGTTTAGATTATTAATGCATGAGGCAAAGTTCTTGATCGTAAAAGCCATAAAATGAGGTCCTTTTTGGGCAATTAAAGGTAGTGGAGAAGGGAGTTTCGAAGTCACTATTTCTCGAAAAATAAAATTAGCCAACGTGCCACAAACTGTCACAATTGTTATAGTTACAAAGACATTAGAGTAAGACGCCACTAAGTTGTTGTATAGATGGCAATAGGTTGTTGATAAACTTTACGAGGATTTGCTCATTGAGTCATTATTACAACTAATGGAAGTAAAGCTCAAAGAATTGTTGCAACTTCCTATAATGACTTGTTTCTTGGTGATGATGCTAAAAGACTTCTCTTGGTCATGAAAAGTAACTTCCATGAACTGAGTTTGGCACTAAGGGGGGGTTTGGTTTGAGGTTTTGGGAATGAAGGAATGGAATAATTGTAAAAAATAGTGTTTGCTTTGGGATTTTCAATTCCAGGGGAATGGATTTACCCCATCAAATTTGAGAATCTACTAAACCTACCAAAGGGGGTAGGTATCAAGTTTTCATTCCAATCTAAGTTTTTATCACGTTTATTTTTTTTACTCTTTTATCCCCAACCTTTGCCCTACCATCCTCTTTAATTCCTTATTGCCTGTCAATTCCTTACGATCTCCCATCCTGCCTTGTTGCATCTCATCAATGAAGGAATTTTTTGTTCTGTGCTTCCAGGTATATTTTTTGAAATCCCTTATTTTAATTTGATGTTAAATGAATTGGATAGTACCTGGTTTCATCTCATTGTAAATGGGGCTTTTGCTCCTTTTTTTCTTATATATTCTCGTTTTATGATTTAATCAAGAGAATAATCAATTTGCTATATGGTTTGATGAAGTGAAAGTGTATATGCTTATAGATTGAACGAGAATCATAAAACTAATCTGCTCCTTTTTTTTCCCTTATAGTTATTTTGTGATTTAATTTGATTTTTCGTATATGGTTTTAACTCTTTTTAAAAAAAGGAAAAATACATAACAAATCATCTTCTACGTTGGTGTTTGTTTATTTGTTTTGTAAATCTCTTAATGGTTTTCAAGAACAACGAAACAGAAGCACTTTTTACAGTTTTTAACCTTCGTATAAAAACGCAAGCCTTTCATCTTTATCCAACATCAGTTTTTTCATAAAAGTCATGCCTTTTTTGTTTTGATAAAAGCCTTAACCTTTGGATAAAGAGAAGAATTACTTTTATTTGGTTTTACAATTTAACAATTGTATACAGACGTTCTTGAATTTATTTGGTGTTATTTAAAACAGCCAACATTTTCAGTTCAAATAAAGACAATATTGATGTGTTCCTCAACCTTCCCATTCACATGCGAAGGCTTTATGTCTTAAGTTTATTTTGATGTTGTTTTGATGCTTTATGTTTTAGGTACTACTAAAAATCTTGCTTTATGTTTTGACTCTTTATGTTTTAAGTTTATTTTGAAGTTGTTTTATGCTTTATATTTCATTTTAAATATGATATGGAAATATAGTTGCAATTGTATTGTTGGCATTATGCGGCACTGTTAACAAATGATCATATAGCTCATCTAATACTCGAAAATTGCGATAAATTTTCTTGACAAAACTGATTAATTTTTTTTACAAACATATGGAGATAGCCCCAATAAACATATGAAGTGTAAATTATTTTCATTTTTATCGAGGATAAAAATTGTATTATATTATCTTTCATTCTCATTAATGGAACAAACCAAACAACATTATTGGTATTAATACAAAAACTTAAGTTACAAACCAAATATTATTATTTTTTATTTTTCATACCCATCTCCTTCTACTATTATACTCATATCTATAGCCAACCCCGTGCTCAAACCAAACGCCTACTAAACTATTTTTCCAAAGAGTTGTTTAAAGAAGTTAGAGGAAAGGGAAGCCTCAGTTTCTTTAAATTTTAGTTTTGAGTTCTATTTACTATATAGGATACACATCTGGTAAGAGGCTAAGAAAAAAATTATAAATATACGTTTTTGTAATAAAGGACTAACGGAAATGTTAAGTTGGTATTTAAATTTAACTTTTGTGAAATGTTATAATTCTTTTTTAATGTGTCAAAACATTTAGGTTAAAATTAAATTGTGGTGAAAATATTAGAGCCCAACTTGATCCTTTTTTTCTTATGCCATTTTTTAATATTTTATTAATAAATTATTTTTTTTCCTTTTCTTTATCTTCCATGGACCAATCATTGCTTTTAAAACTATTGATTTCTTTTAATAATAATGGTTCATTTTCTTACTTATTTTTAGATGATTTTTTTGATTTTCACTTGTTAGTATCATTAAAGCATGTATTTTATTTATTATATCGTAACTATGATTTTTGTTAATCTTGATTGCAATTTTTTCTCCAAAAAAAGAGTGAATTCTTGTAAGAAAATTCTTCTTCCAAAAGGGTTGGTTTGAATGCTCTTTAAGCATTACTCTTATTAAGAAAGTATTGTTATACCATTTGAAAGTTGTTTACATCTTAAGTTTGGTAATAATTCTCCATTTTTATCTGTTAAGTAAGATAAATGACCTATAAAATGTAAGAAAATTGCTAGCGTTAGGGGGAGACAGCATCACCTATATATGTTCATTATTTTTATCTAATATAGTTTGTTCTTCTTCGTCTACCCTAATGTATTGTACATATGTGACTTAATTTGGTATCGTCACATCCCTTTGATAACCCAAAAACCCAGCTATTAATAGCTCAACTATACTATGTTAGAGGTTCCTAATTATGTTTTATAAGCATTATGATTTATTGTAATTAATGTATTAAATATATTATATTAAGAAATACCATATATAATATATTCTATTCATAAATAGATGTAGCATTATATTCAATATTAGGTTTATGCGAAAGGCTATATGTTTATCAAAATAAGGTTTAGTTCATTCTTGTCCCAAAAGGTGGAATCATTCTTGTCCCAAAAGGTGGAATCGCCCACCTTAAGGTTTAGTTCATTCTTAAATTTAAGGGGAGAGGTTCGTTTGTAAGAAATTTTAATTTTATAAAATGGAGATATTATTACGTAAAGAGAAAAAAACCCTCATGTAGATATTTTTACTTAGTTTAATATCTTTTTCTAACTCAATATTTACATTTTTTATTAGTGAGAAGAATGTTGGAAAGCGATTGATGCTCGTTATGTTTAGAAATAAGTTGTGCAATATTTTTATTATAGGCTATTAGAGCTTGACATGTTAAAAGTTTGAATATCTTGGTAAGTATCTATTTTGAACCCATATATTCTACAACACTTCTTAAATTAATAGTAGATAAAGATGTAGAGACATTATCATCACTACTTTTTATTTGTGTAGTAGGACTCAAAGGTATATTTGGAACAAGTTTCGTTGTTTATTCAAAGAATTCCTTCATATGCCTTTCCATTTTATTGATTTTGGTACAACAGTTTATAAAAATAGCATAGCATGTCACGTTTTCACTCTGTTAAGACTTTAAAAGAAAAGCCTATATTCAGAGCTGACCAACAAATTTATACCCTGACTTGTCTTGATTGGCACACACAACCGTTGTCCCAACTTGCATTGTCAAAGTGAGTGTAGTTTTCAATATGGTTTGCCACTTTGCAGACAGGCAGATGAAGATTTCAGTTTTCACCTAGTATATGCAAAGGCATTTCTTTCTCCTCAAGATGTTTATATGAGGGAAAAGCAACATTTACTAGACCATCTACATGATCCACATACGTAATAAATACCAGTCAAGACGGAATGATTTCAACCATTCAACTGAGAGCAGATGTTTCGACGCGTCAAAGACTTGAATTGAAAAAACTTTCAAGGCCTTCAAAGAAGACCGAATCAAAGTCAACTCCCAAATGGATGCATATGGAAACCACATTTGAGGACATGAGCTAAGCATGAAGAATTAACAAACTGAATTATTTGAATGAACAACGCATCTGAAAAACTTTTTGACACACTAGCAAATCAGAAAGGCATTTTTCAACCTGTCTCTGAACAGCAAACTAATGTAATTGAGTTATGGAATGCCGGAAATTATTACGTAACATCAATGAAGTAATGTTCTAAGTTAACTCAACAACGGTATTCTTTGTCTCATTGTCTCTCTCCCAAAGAAAATATAGAATGTCAGAGGTAATGAAACAGTGACAACTCATGTACTACGAGACCAGTCAATTGGCACATGCAGGCCCAACATTGAAGAGGAACAATATAAGCATAATCCGTCAAAAGTTTCAAAGGAACCAATATAAGCAGCAGCAGCATCATTTACATTACATTCCCCAACTTGTAATTGTAGTTGAAACCTACATGTATTGACAAAAAAAAAAGAAGATTGAAAATCTCCTCCCTACAAGGTAGAGGATCAAAACCAAGATCCAAAAAGAACAGCAACCACCAAGACAGAATTTACTCGGGAATTTTCAATTATACAAAGAAAGAACAATACGAGCTGAAGAACAGCATCCTAGACCAAGATAGAATTTACTCGGGAATTTTCAATTATGCAAAAAAAGAACAATACGAGCTGAAGAACAGCATCCTGGACCTGAAATTCCAAAGAGTCCCCTTCTCCATATGCGTACATATTCTTTATATATATATATAAACAGACCAAAAACTTGAACTTCCTTACTGTTTTTATTCTCCAATACTCATAATCTCCAAAATCATTAATGATGGTCAATCACTATGACTGGATCGACCAAGAGAGTGGAGGCCTTCAGTACGGCCATGAACAATTCTATGAAACACCTCTCTGACTTGCCTCTCCAAAGGGTCTAATCCATCTTTTATTCCTTCACAAATCGATCTCAACTCTTGCGCTCTTTGCCTCACTTCTCCCTCCTTCTCTTCCGTCAGAGGGAAATGAGCTGTATCAGCCAATTCATTAATCAACCTCATCGATTTATCCATCCCATCAATCTCCCTCAACAACCCACAAGCACTTCTCCTATCCCGCTTCCTCGATTCTTCCAATATCCTATCGTGCAAAGACATTATGGGACCAGCCCATTGGAAATTTCTCGGAATACAAAAGTGAACATGTAAACCCCTGTCCTGGCAAGGAATCGCCGCCACCAAAGACCACATCACCACCAACAAAATCGAGCTCATGGTATAAACCGCCACCGCAATTCCACTGGTCGCTACAATATCATTCGCCTTCGGCGCCGCCAGATTGTTTCCAATTGCTTGGAGCTGTTTGGACGCAGACCACGACCGCGACACGCTCCACGACAAGGATCTAAAATGTCCAAGGGTTCGATGGTGCTGGTCTCTCGACGACGGATTTTGCCGTCCAAATGACCGGTGCCTGTGTGGCAGACCTGTGGTGGACTCCCCGTCGTCGACCATCGAAACGGACAAATCAACCAACGCTTTCTTCGCGCGGCGAAACTGGCCCTCTCCAAGAAATCTCTGATTTTCCAAGGCGCAGAGAACAATGTCGAGAAGCTTCTTCCACTCTCTGATCTGCTCAATCCCGTCGCGGACCGCATTACACACGTCCAGGGCCTTGACATTCCGCTCGAAAAAGTCGTGAAGCAACCGGTCCAAGGGCTGTCGATAAGCGAGCGACCTGTTGTTAAACAAGATAAGTCTAAAATCCTCTTGGCAACAAAGGAAAGCATCTAAAAGCTTCCTGATCCAACAAAGCGAGAGTAGCTCCTGCGAGCTCACAGCAGAAAGGTCGGCGAATCGGTCGTTGACCTTCTTTTGAAAGGCCTCGAGCTCCAAGTCGAGGGTGGAAGGCTCGTGAGTGTCTCCCATGGCATGTATCTGTTCACGTCGGAGGCTCAAGAGTGATCGTCCGAACGCCGCCGCAGCCGAACCTGGAAAATCCGCCGTTGCTGGCATTATAACATTACATAAAGTAGCATCAATAAGAAAATTAACGGATTGGGGGGAGGGGGGAAGAAAGACCAAAAGTACAGTTGATTTGGGAATGAGAAACCCTAGAGGGACAGGGGGTAAATATAAAGTATGGATATGGGTTCGGCACTCGGCACTTGACCGCGTCTGCTCAAAAGAGAGAGAGTTAATGCCTTATGGTTTAACAAAGCATCTGCCAAAATTTAAAGTTACACGCGCCACCTTTATGGAAACGCAAGCCAATGCCCAAGGGAATAAGAGAGAGAGTTATACTTGATCTATGTACGGATCCAATCAGGACCGTTAATTGGGCAGAGCCTCAACTATTTGCGTCTGTTGGCCGCGTAATTTTCAGAGAGACTTGGTCTTTAGTTTCTTTTTCGTTTTAGAAGCCGAAGAGAGAGAGATCTCATTTCACGCGATATTCCTACGTCGTATTGCGTTGCAATTGAATCGTACCCTTTTCTCTTAAACGATATGCGTAATATATAAAATTGAAATTATGACGAGTAGTAGTACAGGAATATGTCAACAGAAAGTGACCGGACTGAAAAGGAAGAAAAGATATAACATTAATAATTCTCCCGTAGACCTTTCTTATGCTCAAGTTTATTCTAATTTAATGCTCAATCCAAGTTTCTTAGACAAGTAAAAAATTCAAAGCTGTAACTATATTCTTTCTTTAAGACATATAACTTCTATCCTTAAGTTGCTTGACTGAAATTAAGTTCTCACTGATCATGGCCTCGAAAGAATGTATCAATTCGTTGTATGCATTCTTATGAAAGTTTTCACTCTGCTCTAAAAGAGTTATATGATACTTGTTCTAGATTTTTAAGTGACTCTCATTATCCATACTTCGTTTGTTCTATTTTTATATGACTCTCATTATTCATGCTTTGGTCTAATCATATATATGAATCTTCTGCATTCATTACTTTAATTCTTATATATGAAGTTTGAAGTTGAATCTTCTGCATTTGTTACTTTAATGTACCCCAATAAGCAAACAAGAATAATGCTCAAGAAAAATTAGAATCTTTCATTAAATCAAAGAAAACAATCTAAATAATAGATTCTAAGGTTCTTCTCATCTAAATTTATAACCCATTTTAGTTCACAAATATACAAAAATCTAACAATAAATAATAAAGAAAATAAGATAAAATAATGAGTTCTCATGGATCTTGGATCTTGATATTCTTGGTTGATTCTTAATGGACTTTTTGCTCTTCTCCAATATTGCTTCCTCCTTGATATGTTCTTAAATCTCCTCCTGCCGTCCTCTCATCCTTCAACCCTTCTTGGATCCAATTTTAACTAGTTTTTGGTCCTCCCAAAAGGCTCTCCTTTCTTTCTTTTGAGTCTCTCTCCTTTTAATGCTAAGAAACCCTAAACTTTTGATCAACACAAGACTTAGCATAGGCCTATATTAATCTTATATTGCTTAATTACTCCATAGACTTCTTTTCTATCAAAAAAATGTTTTTGTTGTGCTACTAAAAGTGGAACCATATTTAAGGTTTGTTCCTTTATGTGACAAATTATCAAAGAAGAAAAATACACATGGGTTGGACATAGGTTGAGTATAGGGCCTTATTTGGGACATGTTTCTTCATCTGACAAGCTGTCAAAGAATCATTATGCACCATTAATTTATAAAGGTTAAACACAGTATCATATAGCCGTCATTTTGGTGAATATAAGGCCATGTTTAAACCTTATTCATGTAAAATCACTTTAAAACTTCTCTAACTTGCCTAAATTCACTCATTCTTTATTAAAGAGCTAAAATAAGGCCTTTATAAACTAAATTAAGTACCAATTTGTATAAAATCCATCAAAACATAAGCTAGATAATTTCAAAATCATGATAAAAATATAGGGCAATTAGAACTTATCAAATTCTCCCACATGTAAGCATTTTTTTTCCTTAGGAAATTCAATCTCATTACTTATAACATAACAAATCAATGATATCAATTAAGATTCTCTATCCTTCATTCAATTATAAAGTTCATCAAATTGTTAGGCATTTAGCTACTTGTATCAAGTTATAAGTCAATTCAATTCACTCCTTAATCCTTCAAACTTTAACTCAATCTATGAAATTCAACATAAAACAAAAAATGAACTAGTAAGAGAAAGATGCTTCGAATTTTAAAAATTTGATAACCTTTATTAAATGAAAAGTAAAAACACTAAATTTAAAATAATATAAGAGCACTTAAAAGCTTGTTTGGAAATTCACTTAACCTTTGATGCGAAAGTAAACTCCTTGTTATGAATACTCTTAATTACTCAATTAGGTCATTATTTGAAATGGCTACTAGCATTGCTACTTAATTTTAACCTTTTTTTTACTCAGTTTGAAGTCAAGAGTGAATTTACACTATGCTCATTTATTCACTTTTTTTTTCTTTTTGTGGCTGATGATTCTTTATTTTCTATGCTATTTGGGGTTAAATTACTTACCATTTGGCACTTTTATAGCATGTTTTATATGGATTATGTGATATTTTCCTATTTTTAGTTTATTATCTTGTAAGTGAAGATTTTAAGGAGAAATTAAAAAATTGAGTGAAATTTTTTCTAACGTTATCAAATTGAAGAGATTTTGAAGTCATTTGGAATAAATTTAGAAAGGAAATAACTTTGTAAAGACATCAGAAGTCAATTAAAGTTTAAAGATATCAAACATAGATAAGTTAGTGAAAAAGGCCATATAGGCAATAGATTTGCTAAGAAGATAGGTGCCTATTTTTACGAAGTTTAGAGAAGTTAAGAAGCATAACAAGATAGCCAGTATATATGACAGGCATCAAACTCATCATTATCTTATGAAAAAAGTTATAAAAAAATTGATAGCAACTACAACTTGTTCATGTAAGGTATTAGTTACACATGACTTAATATTGCTTAAAAGTTATACTTCAAAATTAATGCTAGTGAGGATGTTGGTATAGTGTCGATTCTCTTACGTAATTTATGAGGACATGTTAACTCTTAATTTTAAGCATTCTAAGACTCCATCTTTGTACCTAAAACTATAAAGGCTCTTATTAGGTTCAACCTAGGAGGCTTTTGGAAGGTATTTGATAGCATCCTTGCCTTTTTTTCATAGATTTATTCTTTCTTCGTATCAATAAGGATCTAGAGCTAGATATGGAAGTAACAAATTTTCTAGTTCTTTTATTCCATTGTTTACTTTATATTGAGAATGATTTGTTTTGATTTTGCTTTTAATGACTAGAAACACTAGTTAGGGTTAGGGATATCATTTTTAACGGATATTTTGATTATTAATGTATGATTTAATTATTTATTAGTTAAATTTATTTTTTATTCTTAATTGTTTATTTTATAATTGACCACCATAGATTTAATCACAAAGATTATATAAAAGAGCGAGAGGTGAAATATGATTTTTCTACTAGGAGATAAACAGTTTAGCGTAAGAGAACAAAAGTAACCTTGACTAATGTGATAAACAAATAAATTAACTATGCCTAACAAATTTGATTAGGTTGAATTAAACTTCGAGAGGCGGCAGTTTTCTAATTGAGTATACTTGTTGGTTGGGTCGGCTTTATTGGGCCCGAGCCCAATCATAACAACCCACAAGCCGATCGGTCAGTCTCATACCTATTGGTTAGACATCCATGGCCCATTAGCAGAAGGAAATCTCCCATGCAAACACGTAAAAACCTAAACCTAACTGCAAAACCATATATAAGGTATTATTCTCCCACAATTCAGGTACGAAACTCAAAACCTAGTTGCTTTTCTCTGTGTTTATCAACCTCACCTTCACCAAAAGACTTACTTGAGCGTCGGAGGGGCTAATCGGGTCACAACCCCCGACGTGCCTTCCCTGTTTTGCAGGTATTCTTACGTGAAACTCATCGCAGAAGGTTTCCAACTCATGGATCCAAACGGCAACGTACCGTTCGGCCAGAATCCGACTGAACCAATACCGATATTTATAATACTGTCTTCAACTATTTTTATTATTCTCCTGTTAGTAAGATTTTGAATATTTTTGCTCAGAAGTTTCAATCGACAATCTTCAAATTCATATTTTTCTTTATTTAACGATTTCAATTTTTTTCTTGATTTGTAGAGATATAATTAAAAACACAAGTCAAAAAAAGTTGCATTATATGAAATACTGTTGCATACCAAACATTATAATAAGAATCCACTCAACTTTTCTATTAGAATTCTTATAAGTATCCAAACATGTGAATATACTTCTTTAAATTTTAAATATCACTATTTAACACATTCTTAAATTATCTTGAACACGATTATTTATTTATAGTAAATTATTAATTAATAACTTTTTTCACTGTCTTCGTTTAAATTTTAAATATCATTTTTAACACATTCTTAAATTACCCTAAACAATAAATTTAAACTTGTGATATAATTTTATGATCTTTAAATGTATAAAAGAAGAAAATAAAATATTCTTATTATTTCATAACAAAATTATTAAATTAATAAATTGAACATCTTTAATGAGTTGTGATGTTTTTCTTTCAAGTTGATAATTATATTGCCTCTAAAGTAATTACATAATAGTCTCATTGTGGGCGGAATCATATATTCTTACAACCAATTAATTAAAGGTAATACCCTAAAGCCTGAACACTTGTATGATAAAAAGAGAAAGTTGATTTATTCTAGGGTTTTCTTGTTACTGCTTTTTCTCAAACTCATC
>JANITW010000006.1:26995556-27013243 GCA_027564335.1 Erythroxylum williamsii | reverse complement strand
ATTCATCATTCATGCATTTCATCAAACACCTTGCGGGCAAAACCTACTCAACCCTATCTACACATGAATCCTTTAATTCTAACCAACAATAAACATCCAAAACTTTCACACAATATCAATCAAACATCAGTTCCCAAATGAAATGCCAAAAATCACTCCAGAAACACATCCAAATTAACCCAACCCACGACAACCCACGACTTTCTTACCTTCGGATCCAGCAAAGGAGAGACGCCGGTAGATGTCGCCGGAGAAGACGCACCTTCTCGTCGCTGGAGTAGCAGCACCTGGTCGGATGTGGAAGACGAGGCCGCCGGAGGAGAGGAGAGAAATATAAGAGATAAGCAGCATCGGGGGAAGAAGAGAGGGAGAGCGGCCGTAGGTGGATTTAATTCAATTTTGCCGACGGAATGATCCGTCGGTATAATTAAAAAAATCCGTCGCATAATTAAGCATTCTAAACCTAGTTCCCCGACGAGGTTTTCCAATATAGCGACGGATTTGTTCCATCGAAGAAACATTTCTAGCTGACAAGTTTGTCGACCGAACTTAAATTCCGTCCCTATTTACCGACGGAACGGTTTCCATCGGCATATTTTCGTCGCCGATAAATTTTCCCTCCATCCTTGGCAACGGATTTCTTGACCGTCGAAAATGTTCTTGCTTTAATATAGCAACAGCCTTGTTATCGTCGGTGAACCATTTCTAGTCGACAAGTTTGCCGATCGAAAATTTATTTTTGTCCCTATTTACAGACGAAATGGTTTCCATCGGCATATTTCCGTCGCCAAAAGTCCTCGCAAAAATTTCCCTCCCACTTTGGTAACGGATTTCTTGACCGTCAGAAATCCTCTTCCTTTAACCGATGGATTAGTGTTTCCGTCGCAATTAACAGACGCTATATGCTCCGTCGGTATATTTCCGTCGCTATATGACGATTTCCTTGTAGTAACAAATGAAAAGTGAGTCTCATGTACATTGCATATGCATAGTATGAATGATTAAGTGTATCGAATGGGAATAACGTGAATGTGAATATAGAATGTGTGAGTTATGTGTTATGTGACTGGGTGAGCCATCGATGATGGTTACTCACTGAGTTCGCAAAACTCACCCAAAATTTGTTAATAATTTGTTAACAAATATTATATAAGAGATCAAACAAATTTATTTAATTAAAAATAATTTATCTTTAAATTTTATCTAAAATGTAATTATTATCAGTGTAAAAATGCAACTACATTAACATTAACAACCAAACAGGTTTTTGTTTTTATTTGAAAGAAAAACAGAAACAAAAAACTGAAAACAGAAACTAAAGATTGCAACAAAAAAATAGAAGTAGAACAAACGACCCCCTAAGTGAATTATCCCAAAACGTAAATATTTAAAGTTAAATGGGCAAAATCACCTACTTTTCGTACTTGCTACTAGTGAAAAGAAAACGTATTTCTTTTTAGGGCGGCACATCCCTTTCTGGAAACTTGAAACAATGATAGGACAAAATGGCTATATATTTTAAAATATTTGTTATGTGTCCAACTCTATTATGAAATTTTCAATGTTCAAAGATGGTATTATGATTCGTGGGAATAGCGAACAAGTAAAGACATGATAGAAAAATCCCTTTTATGGAGATCCATAATCGTGTAGAGTGCTATATACTCTTGTCTTAACTTACATGATTGCATGGATCAATTGTGTAAGTCTCTATATATGTATCAAGAAATTGTGTGGAGGGGAAGATATACAAACTCCTGTATACATTCATGAACTTACTCCGTGTGAAGATACACAACCATGTAACTTTCTATAATCATAAATGTTTGTGATTGAGGCGATGTTGGAAAGATATAAAATTACTTATATGGTCATGTAAGTTGTAGAAAAATTAATTTTGTGATATAAAATAGAAAAAGACTTAAGAGTCGTTTGATTCCACTTCTGTTTTTTTGTTGTTGTTTTTTGTTTCTGTTTCCTATTTTTGGCTTATGTTTTTTTCCTTAAACAAACAAAAACTTGTTTAATTGAGATTTATAATATAAACTGAGAACAAAAACCTGTTTAGTTGAGATTTGTAATAAAAAACTGAAAATAAAAACATGTTTGATTTTATTATCCTATTTTTATTTTTTTAATTATACTCTTATATGTAATAATTATAATATAATTAATCTTCACCCAGATAAGCTCAACTTTTATACTTCCTTTTTGCTTCATCATCTTTGTCCATTACCATATCTCTGAGACTCTTTTCTCCAAGATTGGCTACAGAGGTTTCGATGAATCTGATCAACTTGGCTTTCCAAACTATTTCGAGCTCCGCCATTTTTTCATCCAGAAATGGCTTCCATATTGACTCTTCAAGGTTGCATATGTCTTTGTGCTTATGATCCTTTCTCTTCTAGCAGCAGCTGTTGTTGTTTATACCATAGCTTGCATATACACCTCCAAGTCTATGACCTTCAAGAAGGTCATGAGTGTGGTTCCAAAGGTTTGGAAGAGACTCTTGGTCACTTTTCTTTGGAGTTACCTTCTGGTCTTCGTCTTCATCATAGTCGCAGTAGCCATGTTTGTGCTGTGGGGTTCCATTTTTGCATATCATGTTGGAGCTATTGCAATTGTGATTCTGGTAACTCTCTTGATCTTGTACTTAGCTAGTCTCATGTATATTACAATTGTTTGGCACTTAGGCTGTGTTATTTCGGTCTTAGAAGAGGTTTATGGGATTAAAGCCTTGAAGAAGAGCGGGAACTTGTTGAAGGGTAAAACGAGAGTTGTTGTGGCTCTTTTCATTGTACTTGGAGCATTCTTTGGAGGAACTCAGACCTTTTATGAGATTCTTGTGTTGCATGTATGGCCTATGAGCATGTTGATCAAGTTTTGTGTGGGATTAGCTTGCTTGTTGTTGACGGTAATGGTAGTTCTTGTTGGTCTTGTGGTCGAAACAGTTCTATATTTGGTCTGTAAAGCCTCTCAGAACAGCTTGAAGGATATATCCAAGGCTATGTTCCTCTCAAGAACGACAACATCCAAATGTAGCAAGCTTAGTAGGTATTCAAATGTTCTTGGATTAGAAATTATCAAGATATACAGAATGTTTTAAAGTGTATGAATGATTAAGACATATGGTTTTGCATTCTGAATTCTCTGTCACCTCTTAAGTTTTGTTTTGATAAAGTTTGTTACATAAGTTAATCCCAAGTCTTATATTTGAAATAGTGTTAGGATAGAAAGACAAGCAGGAGTACTAAAATCAAGAGCACATACGCATATACATATACATATAGATTAGATATTGCTTTTTTACTTTCTATGTGTCAAGTATAATAACTAGTCCTTTTCTGTTCATTCAGCTACAACTACCTTCTTTTTCTCGTTGTTCCTACACGTGAGCTATGTCTTCCTCTTTCATTCACAATTCTATCCATTCCTTTTTTTCCTCCAATATCTAATATGGGAACAATTTATTTACTTATCCCTTCTATTAATAAGATATAACTACCAAAGCATATGTAAGTTCCTTCTCTCTCTTGTTCATCATGTTGTTACAGGTGAAACACTAAATGAAAATGATTAGTTCACTAAATATCGTGAGTGTGCATGTCCCCACTTTCACTTGTCCCTCAACCATATTTAGGCATACTCCTTCCATACACCAGACTTGAACTCCCACTATCTTCATGTTCCGTGTTTCTCATGAATCTGGGTTTTGGTCATTACTCGCAAACATGTTAGCAAACATTCCCATGTTGGAGTTACCTATTCCAGTATTGGAAAGGGCCGAGATTTACACAAATAATAACAATATTTGTCAAGAAACGGGTCAGAAAACACAAATAACCAGATACGAAAACAAACCTAGAAATTGCAGACAGAAGCAATTGCAAAAGATAGCAGAAGACGCAGAGACTGAGAAGACGATAAAGATGATAGATTTTTCGTTGATTTCTATATGCAGAGACCTTTTAACACAAGTGACAGAAATAACTTAAGCAACGAAAACAAATAGGCAGTAGGTATAAGTAAAGAAATAGCGAAAGAGGCTGAAGATGCAGAAGATTATACAGTCGACGTAGGGAAACTAGTTTTTGTGAAATATAAAAACCTGTTTTAAAAATACACGAACACGTCTTTTTTACGTTTTCACAAAAATGTTGTAGTTTTTTATTTTTAACAACGAAAACAATTTCAACCAAATCAGTTTTCGAGGATTGTTTTATTTTTTATGAAAACAAAAACAAAAAACCCAAAAATAAAATGGAGCCAAACACCTCCTTAGGTTTTAGGTGTGAGTGCGACCACAACATTCAAAAATAAGGAAAAACAGGGAGAAGGTAAAAAGGGTTGTATTCTCATCTATATTTGAGTTTTTGGGATTGATTTGAGTTATTGTTGATTGTAATATCAACTTTGATTTCAATTTTGAAACTTTGGGAGACAACTTGTTATTGGGAGAGAGAAATCAAAATTTTCTGTGAATCCTTATTTGATTTAATGGATTTATTTGTAAGTTTGTCCTGTAATTTTTTCCTCTATACTAGAGGATTTTTCACGTAAATCTTATTATTTGTTTCATCGTTTAAAGTTTTTTATTCTCATATTATTCTGTTGTTGTATCTTGAAGAGTTTTGTCTTGTTATTGATATTCGATTGATCTTTTAAAGAGTTGACAATTGTTTGTCTCCTAATAAGTGGTATCAAAGTCATCATAATGGAAGATGAAAACAACTGTAAGGTGAAGTTAATGTCATCAAATTATTCGATATGGAAGCTCATGATGAAGGGCTTTCTGTATTGCAAGGATCTGTTTAATCCTATTGATGTGGACAAAAGTTTGAAAGATGATATTCCTTTAAAAACTAAAAAAAAATGTTAGACAAATAATGGGAAAAGATGAAGTGAAAAGTTGAAGTGAATTTGAAGTGAAAAGTTTTGAAATCAGTTTCGAAGCATCTACGTAATTTTTAGGACATATTTAACAAGTATTTTTACAATGAAGATTATTTTTAATGATAGAACTTTAAGCTTTGTCCCTCTTGAGTTTGTTATCAAATAGCTAGGCAATACTAATGGTGACAATTAGCAAGTCAGTTTTTAAAGATGTGCTCTCTTTAAATGTAATCAAATAGAGTATCTTTTGAAAATTAAAAGATAATTGATTAACTATAATGAAACTATTTACAACATTATGGCGGTGCCTCAACTGTGGAAATCAAAAGTATCCCCTTACCATGGCAAAAACCCAAACTAGAAAACTGTATAAGCAAGCAGCTAAGTTATACCACAAGAAAAACTCTCCATACCTGCAAAAAAATATCTCAAATTTACAATCGCAAACAAGAAAAACTAAAAAAGGAAGTGATGCCAAATATTGTCATCTGGGATGAAGCCAGACTTAAAAACAATGTTAAACCAATGTCTGGGGAAAATATAAGAGCTTCATATCTTAATTGTTTGCCTTTTCCACTTAGGATAAACATATAGAAATGTGCCTATAAGAAATTTTGTAAAATATGTCAGTCATTTTTTTTGTAACAAATTACTGATAGAAATATTTAGCTGAGTTATTTTTGAATGTTTGAGAAATTTCAGGTCCTTTCTAAAGCGCTAAAAACGTTAAGACTTACATTAAATTTTGATAAAAATGTTTGACTATTGTTTAACCTTTTGCGATTATTTTTAAGAAAGGCAAGTCTTAAGTATAAACAAACACATAACTATATGATTTGCATACTCATTAGAATTACCACAATTCGTAAAGGGATATCTTAAGGAAACCCATCAATTTTTTTTAGTGCTATTTCAGTATCCCAACTTCTGTTTGACTAAGCCCAGAACCCTCATCGTCATCTCCATCGTCTTATCTACCACGGCCAGCCACTCCATCACCGTCACCCATCTATTGTCTCTCACCTTTATTTCACATTCCTCGCTTGACCCATTAGTCAAGCCCACACTCAAACGCTGATGCTTGCTCCTCCTCATCCACAATGCTCCCTCTCATCTTTTTGTTGGAAAGATTCTTCCTTGGATCCACCATTGAATTCCGGACACAGCGATGAGTGGTGGTTGAGTTGGGTGTTAAGAAGGGATCATTTAAAAAAAAAGAAAAAGGGCGAGGACAAAAATTAATTAAATAATTTATTTATTTGACGTGCTGATAAAATTAATTTAAAATTGCATTTAATATAAAAATAAGAATTCAAATATTAAAATAAAATAGAATTAATTTCGATGTATTTAAAATTTTATAAATTTAAATGAGTTGGTAAGAGATATTATATATATGTGTGTGTCACAGTGCGTGTGATTATGTGTGAATAATAATAAAAGTACCCTCAAAGTTATAAAGATTCTCTCCTCTTTTAATATGGTTTTTTTTAGGATAATTTTTTGGTTGCAAATATTTATGACCTATTACACCAATTTTGAGAGGTGCAGTTATAACATGTGAGTCGTGAAAAAAATCAGTGTGTAGATCAACTAGTCTCTGTTGCGGAGATGTCGAGTCCAAGCCTTCGTAAGCTTAACGAGTCTCCTTGTGGAATTACTTCATCATGGCTAACATGGAATTCAATACCGTAGAACATTGCGTTAGTTAGGGTTTGTTGTTGTTGTCGTTCTTTTTTCTTTATAGAAAAAAAAGGAATAAAAGTGGAATGCAGTGAGGGTCAACGTTCATCTTAAAGTTAGACGTTATTGACTGCCCATAACAACGGCGAGAGTATGAATATTACAGATCTGGTAGTTTTCTGTTTATGTAACAGCGAAAAATCATTGTATGATAAGGGGCAGATCTTCATCGCCTATATAACTCTATTTTTCTGTGCCCAAAATGGATGAATAATCTTAGGAATGTGAGGAATAGAACAGTAAGAATAGAATATCTGTCACCATATCATGAATGGGGTGGCAAACAGACCATAAGAATCTTAGGTACATTTTGAATGATGATTGAGGTGGGTCCCACGTTTTGCATTATTAATTCAGTGTTCCCAATTCGTTTTGTACCTGCACCCAATAATTGAAATCATGGAGTCGATAGCTCCAACCCCACCTCTGCCAAGTTCCAACGCTCTTTTCTTCTTATCGTCAATTCATAATAGGCGAATTAACCTAATTAAGCTTCAGCTTATACAAAGTTTATCTCCAGAAGCTCCAATAACCTAATTATGCTCTCGATTTAGATAATGCGCAGATTTGGCATTCTTAATTAGACTATGTATATAGAAAACATGGGAACTACAAAGCAAATTTACCTAAAATGATAAAAGAAGTAAAGAATTCACGAAACAATTGCCAAGTTTTAGGTTAAGTTTTGAATGTTTGATAGTAATGACCTTTTTCTTTTAAATAAAATTTTATTTGGAGTTTCAATTAAGTTTAGGGAATTTTACTCTCACCAATTAAACCTTAATTTTAAAATTGATAGAAATTAATTTAAATTATAATATATTTTTAAAATATTGTTTTACGTCATTTGTCTCTTCATCCTAAGTGCAATAGATAAACTCTATATATGAACAAATTCAAAAGATGAAATCATTCAATTGGACTTTCAAATGATGCATATGAAATCTGTAATTATGAAGATTTTTTTTTTATATTTCCTTTGTTATCAAGATTATAAATACAAGCTTAAAGTTAGATTGATGTAATATTTGAAAAAGGCTCTTTGCCGGTTGGTGAATTTGAGAGAAGCAAATCACCAATCTAAGACTATTACTAACGGGGTTTGAGTGGTGCACAGCGCAAACTCGTGCCGGAAAATTTTCTTGGATACAATACATGTTCGTTCTTGACAAGTAATTGGAACTCTCAAACTACCGCACTTCACATCTGCTACCTGATCCGGAGGGTTTTAATAATAAATAAATAAATAAAGTCCTCCCCAAGAATCGGGTAGAATTTGCAATGTCGTATTCGCTTTCAAAAATTTTCAATAGTATTAGTTACGACAGGTCACAGCCTAACTAAATTGCTAACTACTAACAATTAATGGGCTGCCCTAACTAACAAGTTAGTATTAAACCCACACCATATACAAATTAAAAAGATGATTGTAAGATAAAGTATTTTAGGAGGGGGAGCTGTAGTGGTCGACATCAAAACCTCGCCCATGTGGCTCCACGAGATGCACGCTCCTATTCTATTCTCAAAGCATACGCTACACATTATTATTTATTATTATTATACACCGATTACTCATTGGTTGAATTAATTGTTTTGTCTTAGAAAATCTCAATAATGTGTCCGATTACCATCTTATTTACATTGAAAATAATTAGTTTAAAAAGGCTTCAATGCGTTGATTTTAATAATCTGCAAATATCGTGTAACAACAAAACCTAACGAACCACCTGCTGCCATTTTCCCTATTTTATGTTTTTATTACCATTTTACTATTCTAAATTTTTAATATAATTTTCTTATTAATATGCATGTTCACTCACTCTGCTCTGTCACCTTTTTCAATAATGACGTGTACAAAACAGCGACCCTGCAAAAGATAACTGAAGATTCCGCGAGGTAATTACTTTTAAAAGAAGCAAAAGAAATTGTCTTCTTGTCATTGCTTTTGTTTTCATTTTTCTCACCAAAAATAAATTTAACAAATTCACCTCACACACAACCATCTCTCTATAACGCTCAAGTGAATTCACCTTCTTAACTTGCTATATTTTCTTTTCCTGTTTTTGGTGGGCTCAACTTCCAACTATCACCATGCCAGCGACCTCCGGAGATGTCGCCGAAACTAGGACGGTTAGAGACAATGAAGTTGGTGAAGACGAAAAGCGCCTTAGGATTATTGGTGAAGGTGACCGGTTGAACTATGGTGCAAACCGGTGGCCCAGACAAGAGACTTCGGCTTTGTTGAAGATTAGGTCCGATATGGATGCAGTGTTTCGGGACTCAACTCACAAAGGTCCATTATGGGAAGAGGTGTCCAGGTGCTTAAATTCTTTCGCTTTCTATATCTGGAGCTAGCTAGCTAACCCTTTCTTTTTGGGTTATAGGGAATATATGTACATATAAATTTTATGACGCTTTCTGTCTAAGGAGAGCTCTTGCATGGACATCTGTGTAATGAAAATCTGACAGAATTTGAGCTTCTTTATGGGATCTTTCATGCTCTTGTGTACCGGTGTAAGACGCAGACATCATCAGTAGTTTCTTTTGTTTTTGGGATGCATATAAAAAGTAGCATTGATCAAGAGAGTCATGTTGTTAAAGGATTTGAATTTAGCAGCCTTTTTTTTTTTTTGTAAGCTGTTCAATTCTGATGCTTTGCGAAGATAATCGTATGAAATTTTGTTTCTTTAGTGTAACTGTTTTGTTTCCATTTGCAGTTTTCCTCCTTATAACCTAATAAATGTTTAGTACTTTCAACACTATTAGCTTTTTTTCTATGTCACCTTTGGCTCGTTAATAGCTTGTTTCCTCTTTGCTTTTGTTTGGTTATATGTTCATCTTTACTAATGTTTTAGTTGGATTAACCTTTTACTTTGGAGTTTATTTTTATGTGTGGATCCTCAAAGCCATAGCTCTCGCCATTTGTGTTTAGCTTTTTCTTTTTCAATTATGATGAGATGAGATATGGATTCTTTTTCTCAGGAAATTAACTGAGCTTGGTTATAGCCGAAGTGCTAAGAAATGCAAGGAGAAATTCGAGAACGTGTACAAGTACCACAAGCGAACCAAAGGAGGTCGAACGGGTAAATCTGAGGGCAAAACGTACCGATTTTTCGATCAATTGCAAGCCTTTGAAAGTCATAATTCACCGCTGTCGTCGTCAACTGCCGCATTACCATCGTGGGTCAGTCCTCCCGACGCCTCCCATGTTATTATTCCAGTGACTACAACCCCGATAAGCGTTATCTGCCAAAACACTGTTACACCAACAACAAACCCTACAACTGCTCTACCATTATCTTCTTCACAACCAATTAACTATTCTCACAATTCTCTACCTTCCACCCTTCAAAACCTGTCTTCTCATTTGTTTTCCAGTTCTACATCATCTTCCACGGCCTCGGAGGAGGAAGTGGAAGGTAGTCGAAAGAGGAAGAGAAATTGGAAAGAATTCTTTCAGGGACTTACAAAGGATGTGCTGAGAAAACAAGAAGAATTGCAAAGGAGATTCCTGGAAACAATCGACAAGCATGATCAAAAGAGAATGGTAAGAGAAGAAGCTTGGAAAATACAAGAGATGGCCAGGATAAATAGAGAGCATAATATTTTGATCCAAGAAAGGTCTGCTGCTGCAGCGAAAGACGCAGCAGTTCTTGCATTCTTGCAGAAGATCTCTGGGCAGCAAGCTCCGCAGATACAAGAAAATCCTAAGCCTTTGTTAAAGCCAGCACCACCGCAACCGCCGCCGCCTGCTGCAGCTCCATTAGTACCATTAACGAACTTGAATGCTCCAAAAAAGGATAACGGAGATAGTAATGCTGTTTTATCAAGCTCTTCTAGATGGCCAAGAGCTGAAGTTCAAGCTCTAATTAGACTTAGAACCAATCTGGAGATCAAATATCAAGAAAATGGACCAAAAGGGCCACTTTGGGAGGAAGTTTCGGCTGGAATGCAAAGGCTCGGATACAACAGGAGTTCAAAGAAATGCAAAGAGAAGTGGGAGAACATAAACAAGTACTTCAAGAAAGTGAAGGAAAGCAATAAGAAAAGGCCAGAAGATTCAAAGACCTGCCCTTATTTTCACCAACTCGATGCTCTATACAAAGACAAGGGTAATATTGAGGGTTCGGTAAACTATGGCCATGCCGTGAATTCCATAAGCCCAATGGAGCCATTAATGGTCCGTCCAGAGAGGGAGTGGCCTCTGCAAAAGGAAAATCAGTTAGAGACAGTACCAGAAGATAGGGAAAGAGAGAAAATTGAAGAAAATGTTGAAGACACAATGGAAGTAGAGGAAGAAGATGATGTAGAGACTGAGGAAGAAGATGAGGAAGGTGGGTTTGGAATGGTGGAAAACAAACCAGAGATCTACAACCGGCAATGCTAAGTGAAATGGAAAAGGAAAGGAAGCATTTTTGCTGTAAAATGTTTAAAACGCCGTCTTTAACTGAGCCAAATAGGAACAGCGAGCAAGGGGGAGCTACCAATGGCCTTCCACCTCCTGATAGATCTTCTAGAGTTGGAGTACTTTGGTTAATCATTTTGTTCAGGCTCCAATTGCCATGAACTGAGTTCCACATTAATTTATGAAATCCAATCTATGGTGGAATAACACCCTTTTCTTCTTTTCTTTTCTCACTTTGCTTTACTCTGTAATTTTATAAATTAGTTACAAATTTGATAGGAAGGAATGCAACTCAGGAGAAAGAGGAGAATGGGTTTCTTTTTTTTTTTTCCCCTTAACATTTTAATCAATTGTACTACGTACCTGTCAATAGAGAGGACGAAACTAAGAAAATAAACTTTGGAATTACTGCATCTTTTCAATGGTTCCAATTGATTTGGAAGTGTAACATTTCTTCTTCTTCCTGTATGTATGCTATAAGCCACCCAAGAAAATAAAACCGACAACATACGCGGGATAAGCAAAAGAAACGATAGCTTAGTATGGGGAGGACAACGAGGAAACACTTTAAAAAAAGGACCCTTTCCTAACCTAACATGCCAACATCACATTCACATGAAGTTCCTTACAAAGAGGGCCCTTCCCAAAGGAATCTTCTAATCTTCAATTAATGCTCTATGGAATTTCTTATAATGTATCCCCATGTTTTGACTTCCCACTCTACTCATTATTCCTTTGTCCAGAAATTTCGTGTGACATTATACATATGCACTTCATGTTCTTCTTATTTAATTCCTTTTGATGATTTGTTTATCAAGGCATTGGGGTGTTGTCGATCGTTGTAGGTTCTTTGGGAGTGTCATTAGGATATTTCAGTGGTGATCATGTAAAAGGCCTGTTATAGGAAATTAAGATTCAGAAAGCTGCTGTAGCTATCATGTGGTGATGATGTAAAAGGCCTGGAAATTAAGATTCAGAAAGCTGCTGTAGCTATCACGTGGTGATGATGTAAAAGGCCTGTTATAGAAAATTAAGATTCAGAAAGCTGCCGTAGCAATCACGTGGTGATGATGTAAAAGGCCTGTTATAGGAAATTAAGATTCAGAGAAAGCTGCTGTAGCTATCATTTACTGCCAGCCTTGACAGAATTCTTATGTATCTCTATCCTCTCTGCAATGTCTTGATGAGGCAAGTGTTGGATAAGGTTTATACGGAACTCACCTACTACCTCAAACATCCGATTCTTGTTTTTTTAGGTGAGACTTAGTTTCCAATAGTTAGAGCAGACGGCAAGAAATTGTTTGACAATTACAAAATTAAGTTATTGTATAAATATAAGCCACACAGCTACAACCATAGATGAAGTATTACGTGGAATACCAGACTTTTATGCATTAGATGACAAGGTAATCATGTTTGGAATTAACAGAGAATAAAACAATAAACGTAAAATAGTTGACTGTTTATTAATTGGAAATACCGAAATTGGGATTAAAGTGCCAGTAACAAAGAATAATTATCATTTATTATTTGTTAACTACTTTGGAATTACTATCAGCTATATATAAACCATATGTTAATAAAGATACATGACCGTAAAGTCGACGAGACTTCGTAGAGGAAAATCCGCAAAATGAAAACAACATTATGAGAAATTTAATATAAAATTTATTCGTCATAATTAAATATTCTATAAAAATGTCTGATGCATTCTTCTTGAAATAAAGTACATGAAAATTTTGCTCTCTTTCTTTTACAAAATTTGAAGAACAATGTTAAAAGTTATTACTTTAGAAGTATTAACAATGTTTTCACAATGTTCTTTGCGAAAATATAATGAATTTGGCGCTATCAAGAGTTTTACAAGCTACAATTCCTACCCTTACATTAATAGACTGAAATCTCTTTTTAATCAAAACTTTTAAGAAGCATCAATTTGTTTTATAAGTTTCTTTATTAAATTTGACTTTAACCTATGAGATTTATGTGGTATATTACCAAGATTCTGTGCAACTCTTACCATTCATACCATGAATTTATTTATACATACAATTTCTTAGTCCTTATATATGAAATCTAAAGTTGAATGAAAATGCTAAACATAACAAGTAATTATGAATAATTCACTAGGAAACATAGGTCTTTTATTAAATTAAAGAATTAATTCAGAAAATTACTTTTAGGATTCATATCATCTAAATCTATCCTAATTTGATTTAGAAAACAAATATCAACTAAGAAAGAATATAAAATAAAAGAACTAATTCTCATGGATCTTGAAATCTTGAATTTCCATAATTGAATCTTGATGCAAATTTCTTTCTTTCATTTTGAAGTTGCTCCTTTCTATCTCAAGATGGTCTACTTTAGCTCTCTAATGATTCTCCTTATCAAAGTCCTTTATCTTTTTATATTAGAAAACACTATAATTTTCATATTATAACACCAACATGGTTCCAATACAAATTTATTTTAGATTTGTGTTGCTCCTCTCACTTTTACTCATTAAACTTCAATAAAATCAATGATAACATAGATCTATAATATGAATCATGTTGTGTTTGTGTTACTTAACAATCAACATTAGCTAGACATATATTTGTGTTTAGGATTTGTTTTATAAATCCTTCCTCTAAAATTATGCAAAATGCTCCAAATGGACTCTAATTTTCTCGATTTCGTTCATTCTTACTTGAGGAGTTAAAATAAGGCATGAGACGAAAGTATAATCCAAATTGAATACCAAATCCTATAAAAACCATAAAATAGCAAAGCACTCTTAAAACCATGCTAAAAATATAGTCTAATTAATATTTATCAATATTTTCTATGAAGGAATCGTACATCTTTTCATAATTCAATGACTTATACCCTCGAAAAGACATAACGAAAGATCTAGAGTCAATGTTCCTTATTGAGCATAAACAATGTTCTTTAGAAACTTAATGATTGCATTAATCATTTTTAAGTCAATCTTAAGTTTGCGTAAACACTATGATTTCCTTCTCTTTCTCTTCCCTTAGGTTGTGAGATCTTTATTCAATTTTATTGTTATTTTATATCTATTGATTACTTGTCCATACAAATCTTTATATTCCCACAACAACTTGTTTGGTAATTTTTCCAAAAAAACTTGTTAGGTACTAATAGGGAACTTAAGAACTAATATAAGTTCAATTTAAAATCAAACAAAAAAGAGTAAAGGAAAAGAATAATTAAGCTTTAAGAATTTTTATTTGAGCCATATTATGTTCCTTATGGGCATATGAGTCCCCTTATTCCCCTTAAGTATTTTACCATTTTATATCTATAGACTAACCTCACTGGTCTAAAAAATGGAATCACCTAAGGTTTAGGGCCTCTTTAAGTTATGTACTTGCTTATAGGGGATGATTGGTAGTCAATAAAATTAATTGTAGTGCCTTATCTATAACATTTGATTTGAATGCTTTTTGCTAATTAAAAGGGATAACCTTTTGACAAACGTAAATGCCCCTCTTCCTTTTCTTTTTTTAAATTATGAATAAACAATCTTATTAATTCAAGTAAAGCTTTACAACTTCACAATGAAAATGATATCATTTCTAATTTACCCAGATAATGTATAAAGGCTTCAGCACAACTACGAAAACATACATTTAGAACGTGACTACAAATTCCATAAGATTTTCATTTCTTGATTAATTTTGGACTGTGTATTATGAGAAATTAGGATTTCCTTATCCAGTTGATGGTTTTATCTTATAGGACGTGCTTTTCTAGCCCTATTCTTTTATGCATTTTATTGGTCCTCTCCCTCTAAATTGAGTTAATAGTATAAATGAATGTAATTTTGAAGATAATCCCACACTAATTAAGAGTGTTAATAGTTTTGATAGTCTACTAAACAATTTTTCTCCAATCTGACAAGGGACAATAGACTTATAATGTATGCTATACCGATTCAATATTCTTTGGGAAAAGCTACATTTAAAGAAAAGGTGTTGTAGGGTTTTTGGAATATTGTTAAATAGTAAGCATATAAGGTTATGGCTACCAAACCATTTTTTCTTTATCTTCAAACTATTTTTGATAGCTAACTAGTTGATAATTGAAGATTTAGGAGAGAGAGTTTTAGTCCATATAAGGTCCTATGAGAGAATTTTAGGAATGTAGGTCTGACGATCTTATAGGATGAGGAATTACTGAATTTTAGAGAGTTGTTTCCCATCAATTGAACTTTGTCTTCTACAAAAGTGTCTAGGTTATGAGGAGGATATTTACCAATACACTTGATCCTCTAAAATTACATGCTCCATCCTGAATAATGCTACTAACTTTAGCTCTTAAGGGGATTCTTATAGTTAAGTGTAAAAATTTGTTTCTGTAAATTAAATGGCTTAAATTTTCTAGTTATCCAACTATAACCAAGTTCTATTCCTATTACAATTTGATGCTTAATCTAAGGGTAAATTTGATTCCTCATCTTAAGCATTTGCATGAAACTCCATGAATTTTCCCTATTCTATTCCAGTTGCTAAGACTTGAGTCCTTAAGGTAGTACTTATTTATCCACTTAGACTATAAAGTTTCCTTACCATTACATAGCCTCCAGATTCTCTTTCCAAGGAGCAATTTTTGCATAATCACCAAGGGTACACACTACAAGAAATTTAGGGACCGATATTGTTCCATTGGATAAATGAATGCGTCAGCACAATTAGACGAAAAATAAGATTTTATCGGCAGTATAAATTTCGTCAATAAACGACATCGGTAATTATGGTTGTAATTTGTCATCTACGAGCTGAAAGAAAACGATGTCATTCGGTTATCCTGAATAGGCGTCATTTTGGATAACTTATCCAAACAACGTCGTTTTGCGAATGAAGGTAAGATGGTTATTTCTTAACAAAAACAACGTCGTTTGGTTAAAATCCAAACAACATCGTTTTGTAATTTGATAAACATTTAAAACATTGGCAAAACGACGTCGTTTTGGTGAAAATGAAAACGGCATCGTTTTTCACATGAAGCTATAACGTTTATAGCATAATAAAAATGAAGTCGTTTGATTAAAACCAAAACGATGTCGTTTTCCTGATTAAGTTGTAATGTTTATAACTTAACAAAAACGACGTCGTTTGGTTAAAATCCAAACAACGTCGTTTTATGAATTTATAAACATTTAAAATATAATCAAAATGACGTCATTTTGGTTATGTTTTAAAGCTTCCCAAGCCCTCCACCCACCAAGTCTCGCACGCGCCCCAGGCCAGCTGCCTTTTCTTCCTTTCCTCTCCGTCGACTGTTGCCTCTTTCTTCTGCCGTCTCTGCCATCTACTGTGCTGTCATCATCGAGGCTTGTGTTGCCAGTGTCCTCTGCTCCAACAGTGTTGGGCCCTGTTTTCGAAGCCCAACAAGGTGTTGGACCCCATTTTCAGAGCTCAACTATCCGATTTGGAGTCAAAAACCATAAGCGGGTTTCCTTGTAGGGTTATTTCAACAAACCCTCACTTGCTTTGAATCAATCCTTTAGAGTTAAAAGGAACAAGCTACCAATCTTTATGGAGAGGTATAAAAACATGTTAGAAATCCAATGCTTCAAGAATCACTCAATTTGGAGGTCGGACGAAGAAGTTATGGTCAAGAGAATCCAATATGTTTATGTCCTTATTCCAACTGAATAGAGCTGACTGCAGTTGGTAGGAAAAAGTAAGCCTCAGTCTTAGCTAATGGTGGTGTTGCTGTTGCCGCCGCCGGCGCAGTACCTTATGGATAGGTAAAGGAGGAAGAAGAGTCTAACGATGTATTATTTTTGTTTATTCGAGTCCCAGAGTTCCTTAACGACAACCATGTCTTTAGAGTTTAGATACGGTCTCTCATTCCACTACCCACTTCTTATCCCTATTCATGCTTAAATTCCATTTTGCATTTTCTTCACTAAGTGAATAAAAGTTTGTTTAATTCAGCATTTAGAAGTTAAAAAAGTACTTTTGTTATTGTAAAAGTTATTTTAAAGAAAAAATGAATATTTAGTTGTAAACATTAAAAGTACTTTTTAAGTAGAAATATCTTTTTTAAAAGCTCAAATATAATATTTTCAAAAGCTCAAATTTAGAACTTTTCATAAAAACCCCAAATTTTAGCTTTTTCGAATAGACATTTTTGCGTCACTTACTTATATATCAAAAGTTAAAAGTGAGTATTTTGGTTCTTTGGACTGTTCTATTTCTTTGGTTTTGTTCTCAAACACACAACAAGAACTCATCTTCTCAAGATCAACTCACAGGTATGTTTCTTTTTTTTGGTATGCTTTTTTGGAATTTCTCAAATGCTATTTCTTGTTATTTTTCCTTCTCCTCACTTTTTTGTCCTCCTCCTCGAATGCTATTTTAACAACACAAAGGAATATATGCAATGTGAAGGTCTGCGCTCGTGCGTTAAATGCAAACAACATTCGCGTTCGTTGTCTATGTTGAACGTAGACGTTGTCTGCGGTCTTGCTTGACATGTAACTACAGTTTTGTTTGGCATGTAACGCATGCTCAGCTATCAATGAATTCCAAGCTGAATTCACATCCCCGTTCCTAACAAAACTGGCTATTAATGAATTCCATGTAACTACGATCTTGTTTGGCATTAGACCAAAAATTTTAGAAGTCAT
>JANITW010000006.1:26735486-26757123 GCA_027564335.1 Erythroxylum williamsii | reverse complement strand
TACCATCAAATACAATTCAGATGGAAGTATTAACAGGCATAAGGCAAGACTTGTGGCTAGGGGATTTACACAGACACATGGGATTGACTACCAGGAAACATTTGCACCTGTAGCCAAACTCAATACAATTAAGATTCTATTCTCACTAGCTGCAAATCTAGACTGGCCCCTACACAACCATACACTTCCAATGAATCATTCATGCAATGGCGATATGTCCTTCCATGGAAATTTGTTTGTGCTTTATGAAAAGAAGGGAAACTTAATTACTTACCTAGACTGTAGCCAAATACTTTTATACTTCTTGTACAGCTCGCAAGAAAGGTATTCCTTACAATACCCTATGTTGCTTAATACCATCAGCAATTGTTGATGTGGATCAACAACACTTCCTGAGATGTTAGATGATAATTTTTCATTGGAATCATTAGAAAAGCCGTTCTGCAAATGGAGACTATCTCCTGATTTCTTACGGACAAGTTCAGTCCCAATATGCTCCAGGTGACCTGGTCAACAGGTATAAAACGGAAATGTGACAAACAAATTAATTTCAAGTGGTCACTAACATCAAGTTGAAAATGGCATCTCCATACCAGCAAAATCTAGGAAAGAATTTAAAAAGGCAACTCTAACAGATTCTTGAATTTCTTGAAGTTGCAGAAATATATCTTCTGACTTCCTAGCTTCGCCCCTTAATGTTTGAATCATCCTGGAATGGAACATATTATGAGACAGTTAAATATGTAAACTTGTTTGTCCAAAAGTAATACTTCTCAATTTGATTGCAACAAGAGGAAAGTTTAGTCCTGTGTTTACTTGGTATTTATTTATTTTCAACCCTAGGGGATAGTATTCGAAAAGCATAAGAGTGATAGAATGCAACAAATGAAACCTCAAAATCTACCTCATGAAATATGACATTACAATCACTATATAAAAGCTGGAGAGATGAGGGTGGTTCAGATTTGAACTACGCTTGGACTGTAGCACTGATTGATCCTATTCTCCATCATGAAATGACTAGAATAATATATTTAACAAACTTTCCTGTGAAATTTCTTGTTCAGTTATGGCAAACAGCTTTTGACCAGATTTAGAATTTTCAAAAAGTTTGATTAGCATTTATTATTGGCAAATGATGCAATTAGTACTATATCATAATTTTTTCAGCCCATTTCAAAGGTCCTAACATCCCTTGTACGAGTGGATTCAGCCTCATATCTTTTGACATGCAGGTTATACAAACCGAAAAAATGGCTGGAACTAATCGTGCTTAGACTTGATAGGATTTGAAGCAGTAGCACCATACGACTGGTGATAATAAACTTAAGTAATAGCACAATAAGTTGCTCAACATAAGGTGAGAAGTTAGAATGTAGTCATGAGTTCTAATATTGAAGAAACTGCATAACTTCCAAACTAGAAATCTAAACTCACATAAAGTCATAACTTCGAATGATCAAGCCTTTAGTATTAACACTAAGTATTAGATGATCAAGCCATTAGTATTAACACTAAGTACAGCCTTGTTGCATCAGATATTAACCCCATAAGCCACTTAAAATAATCACATAATGCTCCAAGATCATTAAGCTCCAGCAACTTACAGACTGATCTGGTCCATTGCTAAGGATATTAAGGAGCGGAAAGCAAGAGGTAAGTAAGAGATTGCATATGGAGATTTATTTCTTTCAAGAACAGACACTGGAATCAATGTTTCTTCTTTTGATATCTCTTCAGTCATTGCCCGCATCCACGAGCAAAGTCTGAAGATATATAACTTTGAGAGCTCTGCCTGAAGAGTTCTGAGTGCCATTACTGTCACAAAGAAGTGAAAAACAATGAGAATTTGACAACTTGAACACGTCTACTTCAGTAAGGGTTTACACACCAGCACTAGGTGGAGCTGATTCTTTAGCTTCAAAAGCTTGGCAGGCTTTGGACACATCCTCAATAGCATCACTCATATAAGGCTTCAGAACATTTGATTCTTCTAGAACACGAAAAGCGCTCTGAACCTGCATCACCAGGAAAAGTCTCTGGCTGAGTACTGCCAACTGTTTGTACATATCAAATATAGAAAGCTACAGAAGGGAGAATAAAATCACAAACCACAAGGTAGGAAAAAACATGCTCTCCACCAGATAGAAAACTACGATGATACCACCAAACGAAGATTTACATATGTCATGAAACTAATAGTATCAGTTTGTTCCTCAAATTGCAGTTAATTTTGGGAATGAAATATGGTGTCAAAGTCATGCTTGAAGAATTGTTGGCCACTAATCTATCTTTCACACTCATTCAACAAAAAGCTGGTTGAACTTGACAATTATTTTTTAACCTAGTATGCATTTAAAATACAACCAAAGAGATTGAAAGTACAGGCTTCAGAAAAATTGACAGGAAATCGATAAAACAGACAACCATGAGAAATTGAAAAAATCCCATGTGTTCAAGAAAAAAGAAGTTGTAGATTCATGAACATCTTAATAAGATAAAACAACAATGGGACTACTTGCCCCGTGATGCAACTAGTCATAGTGCACGACATTGGCACAACCCCTTATGGAACACGTGAGGGAATAAAAAAAGAGTTATGTTTTCCAGATCATACATATAATATACCCAGAGTATTAAACATTTACACAACCAGTGGATAGAATTTACACTTTGTCTCCTTACCATGCATCAAGTAATTATTGACTATATTAGACTCCTAAGTACCTGAATAGGCTTAAGCAAATAAAGCTTATTGGATACACTCCCTAAGTAAACAACCATTTGAGAACGTTTTCTCTCAAGCAATCAAAACCCATAGAACATGTATTCCATAACAAGACGATGCTGAGATAAATCCAAAGAAACCAAGAATTTATATAAACTATAGATACTTTAAAATTTAAAGTTAAATTCAAAATTACTGAGTGAATTGTTAAAATAGATACCAGCCCGTCTCAAAAGTAACATAGACCAAATCATATCCCATAGTTGGTCATTGAATACTAAAATATTAGATATCAACTTTAGTGTTAGTTGAAATTAAGCAGGTAAAGATGGGAATAGCATGTGTTCAGATTCACCACATAATCAACTGTTCATCAACTTTCCCGCCACTTTTTTAAAGGTTCCATTTATTGTCTACCTCTGCAAGCGCATATCTGTTGTTCATAGAATCTTTAAAATATTAACTAAAATCGATGCAGACAGTATCACAAATTCAACTCACCTTGACTTCATATGCAGAAATAGTGTTGCAGATCATCGCTGCAACTTCATCAACAGAATGTGTTGAGTACCTCCCATCACCAACTTTTTCCTCGGTCTTATTTGCAGAATTGTTGAGATTGGATTCAGTAGTAACATGGGAAGACTGAAACCATAAGATCCATCTTCAAAATGGGTAGCAAAACATTATACAATTTAGAACAATAAATATTTACATGGACCATTTCCATGCAGAATAATAGGAAGAGACAACAAGATAGTAAGGGTTGGCCCAAAACTTGGAGAAGAGGTCAGGTAAAAATGTGTCCGGTGAATCTTCTTCATTCTACAATCAAGAAACGAGGAATAGAGGGGGAGATATCTAGGGAAAAAAAAGAAATTAAATTTATACAGCTCAATGTTTTATGTCTCCAACCTACTTTAAATGCCAATCATTAACAATACGTACTAACAGAATAAAGTATCCATATGCAAGTAAAGAACTAAGATGAAGGCAACATAAGAGTACCTTGGCAAATTTACCACTGAAAACAGAAACCACTACTTTCCAAAAGGCCGGAATGTGATGAATAAGTACAGCACTTAGCCTCCGAATGTATCTTCCTAGAAGAACATCAACTTCTTCACCCACCATCTCTATTAACTGTGAATCTAGGGGGAGAGTTTCAACTTCCATAGAGAGGGGTTTGTCATTATCCGACTGAACAGTGAACATAAGTTAAAACCATTATTCAGTATGAATCTGTTCATACAATACCTACATATGTAAAGTAGTTGTTCATTAAAAAAGAAAAAACTGTGCTTACAATCTTGACTTACTCTTTGTTGAATTTGCCTCCACGTTGCATCAGCAAGCGCTCTTTCATGCATCTCATTATGCAATGTTTCCATCCTAGATTCATGATCCAACGTGCATTTTTCAAGTAAACCTCGAATTCTGTGATTCTGCCAAAGGATAAACTTTGAGAACCAACATGCTAACCTACTTGCACACTATATTGATATAACTTTTGCTTTTTAAAATTAAGGATTTCATTGATTAAATAAATTTACATCTAGAGTACAAAAGGTCGAGGATAATCCAAAAGGTCTAGATTACAAAGAGTTATAGTTCCTAGTAATCATCTACATCTTGATATCTAAGAGGTACTTATGAGACAACATATACCAGTATTACTCCAAACTCCATCTTCTCTTCATACTACTTGATAGATTTGCTGCTATTCCTCTCGCTAACATGGCCAATCTGCAATGGAAGAAAATGTCCTAAAAAACCATTTCAATGCTTCGACTTTGTTGTCTAAAGATATTGCAATTACGCTTCTTCCAGACATAGTAAACCAAAGCTGTCCAGCTTAACTTAATTGCTTTGAGATTAGCTATATTATGCACTCTAAGGTTCCCCAACCAAGCAAAAGTTTCACTCCAAGAGTCCATTGGTCTGTCCATGTTGAGAATAATCTGCATTCGATGCCAGACTTGCCTGGTATATCTGCATCTAATCATAAGATGCTCCAGATTTTCCATTTCTGAATTACATAAGTCACAATGTAATGTGTTAGTAGAGAACTTGATCCTGTCCCTCGTAAGCAACCCTCCATTGATTTCCATCCATAAGATAAATGAATAAGTTGGATGGATGTCACTATCCCACACTAGCTTTGTCCACTCCAGCCTTGTGTTTTGCGAAAACAGCAAAAGTGTTTTGCATGCTTTTGTGCTGAACTTCCTTGATTTATCTGCTAGCGACTGAATTTCATCTTGTTCTCCTTCTTGGCATCTATGCAATTCTTCAATTATGAGGCCGACACTTCTATTATTATGGAATGGCCATATCCATTGATTGTTTCTAATTAAAACACTCACTTTAGTTTCTAGATTTACCACCAATTTCAAGGGTTATACCTCTTCCACTTGATATAGGGGACCTTTACAATGCCAATTATCATACCAAAAAGACGTGCTTTCTTCATTCCCAATCCTATGGAAGACTTGTTGTTGCATCCATTTTAGCGGGTTGCATCTTAGGCCTGAGATCTCTTGAAACTCCTTCATTACTCGCAAGATTAAATCTATTGAATTTTTCTCAATTCTACAAAACTATAGCAAGTCATCTGCAAAAGCTAGGTGTGTGATCTTCATACCTTTACATCTACTATGGAACTGGAATTCTAGGTGCCTCCTTATATTGCTTGTGAGGAGAGATGATGAAACCTCCATGCAAATTACAAATAGGTAAGGGGATAATGGGTCCCCTTGCCTTAAGACCCTCCTTGCTCTGATCAGGTTTGTAGGTTGCCCATCCACCAGGATTGCCATAGAAGTAGTGGTAACACATTCCTCTACCCATTTTCTGAACATGGGAGGATAACCTATTGATTCCAATCAATTAAATAGGAAGCTCCAGTTAATTGAATCATAGGCCTTTGGAAGATCCATCTTTATAGTGCAGTTCCTCATTCTCCTCTTAGCATTATACCCTTCTAGCAATTCCTGACAGAGTAGGATATAGGTACCCACTGATCTCCCCTTGATGAATGCATTCTATTCTGAGCTGATTATCTTTCCCATGCTTGCTCTAAGTCTATTAACCATATCTTTGTGATAATTTTGTATAGAAAGTTACAGCTGGCTATTAGCTTGAATTATTCTAGCTTCCTTGCATTGCTTTGTTTAGGAACAAGGCAGATAAACATTTTATTCCATAAATATCCCAATGCTTTTGAAAAAATTTCCCATTGTACGAATTTGGTCTAAGGGCTTTACTATGGTTCATAGAGAAAGTAACATTTTTTATTTCTTCCCTTGTTATTTCCCTAACCAACTCCACCTTGTCTTCTTCATAAAGCTTTTTAACACCTGCTAGAATCTCCTCGAGTATGGCCCTTGTTGTCATTACCGTCCCATAGTACCTAGTAAAGTACTCTAAGGCAACCCTCTTCCGACTTTCTGGGTCCTCATGGATCTGCCCTGCTTCATTTATAGCACTCTGATAGAATTCTTGTTTCTCCTAGCTGAGATTGAGCTCATAAAATACTTAGTACATCTCTCACCCCCCTTCATCTAGATCATTCTAGATTTCTGCCTTAGTAGTGTATTGGTACTGGGAAGTAGTTGGTTATACTTTTCCATCAGCGTAGCTTCCTCTTTTCTCACTTGCAGATCATCTGGACTATCCAATAATCTTTTCTGACATTTCCTCTAAAGCAACAACTTTAGCTTTTAACTCTGAATGTACTATTGCTCTGCTAAGCAATTTCAATATAGTTTTCAAGGCTTTCAGTTTCATGCTAAGTTGGTAACCTTTGAGCCTGGAACCTCCCTCTACATCTCCATTCTAAGTATATTTCTAAATTCTAGATTGTCCATCAAGTGATTGAACATCCTAAATGGGGCCTTCTCTTCCTTTCATCTGTTAACAATTCCACTATTATTGGACTGTGATATGATACAGCTGGATTATCAAACATAACACTACTTGTTGGGTATTTCTCTATCCAGTTATCATTAACCATACATATCTCCAACTTCCTCAACAAAAACCATTCCCCCAACTGCTTATTGTTCTCGGTATAAAAGTTACCATACCATTTCAAATCAACCAAAACCTGTCCTCTCCACCATTTCCTTAAGTTCTTGGCAGTCTACTTCGTTCAATCTTTTCCCTCCCTTTGATTCTTCTAATTTTAGAGTGCAATTATAGTCGCTGATGATTGTCCACGTATAACTCATTGAATTGCTTGTTCTCTCCTGCTCATTCCATGCATGTTGTCTCTGGAATTTGTGGTTTGCTGCATACATCACTATAATTGCAATCATTGTCCCGGTAGCTTTGATGAAGACATCATAATGTATCAATTGGTCATTTTCAAGTTGCTTCACAAAATCCACTTTTTGAGGAATGAAGCCAATTATCACTCGCCCATTGAAATGATGATCATGGTTGCTCATTACCCTCCATCCTTTGTCTAGGAACCATAAACTCTTCTCCAATTGCCCCCTCTTTATTTTGGTTTCCAATAAACCAACAAAATCTAACTTCTTGTTCTTAATAAACTCCTTAACCGCAAGTTTTTTATTTAGGCTATTTATGCCTCTAACATTCCATACTAATACTTTAATCATTTTTTCCTTTGACCTACTCTTCTCCTCCTATATTTCCTATTTAAACCCAGGGTTATAGCTATTCTGTCACTTTTGGACCCAGAAGTTTTACCCCTTTCCAACACTGGAGTGCCAATTGTCTCTACCTCCTGTCTGACTCCCTTATCCCCAATTGTCTATGTTACCTTCTCAATCATATTAGTTCTTGCCAAATTCATGGCCAGTTTCCCATTGCCTGACCCTTGGTTATCCCCCTCAGTCTGTGCTGCAAGCCCCAACATAATACTCTCCACCTTATTCTTTTTCAGTTCCCCATTCCCTACCACTTGAATCTCTTCCTGATTCATGCTCTGGAAATTATGCTCTTCAAGTGGTACCTCTCCTTCTGCTAGGAGACCCTTCTCAGAGCTTGGACTTCCCTCATTCATCGGCCTCCCCTCTTGCCTCTCTTTTCTTTTCCAAACCTGCTTCTCTTCCTTCATCTTTGGTCGCCACATGTATGCTACTCCCATTGAATCCTTTACAAGTTCTACTTTCTCATCTAGCTTCATGATTCCAAGGGTACCCAAAAGCTTCCTTATTATATCAACATCAATGCAAACTCCAGCAAACCCAATCCTCTTCATTAAGGCAATATTCTCATCAAAACCTAAGGGTTTTCCAATCTTACTGGCAATATAGCTCATACCCTTCACAGACCAATATTCCAAGGGAACCTTGTGAATATTCACCCATAAAGGAATTGAATGAAGCTTGCTCCTATCCAAGGTAACTCCAGGCTGCCACTTCTTAATAAGAATTGGATGCCTCATTATGTGGCAGGCCCTACTTCCAATACCTTGTGTGCATTCTCTTCAGTGTTGAATTTGAATACAAAGAGTTCACCTTCATTTACCATAGTACACGCCAACCCCTTGTTCCTCCATGCAGCATCCGCTCACTTGCTAACGACTAGAAAAGCTAACCTCTTCTCCAGAAGAAATCCACAAAAGATGTACTCCACCTCTTAGCACCTTGTCGTAGGACTTCAATTGGAGCTTGGATCGGTTTGTCCCCATCTGACTGCACATATCTAAGTTTGCCTAAGTTCCCAAGATCCCCTACAATGGATCACCACGTACTCTTCTTCTCCAGCCCCTGTAGTGTCCTTTCCACTTTGCCTCCTAGCAGTGGAAAGTCTACTATATTGATGATTGGGGTTTCTGTATCAACTTGGGGACTGGGTTGGTTAGTATCGGGAATTTCCATTGCCGTAAAGTTAAGAGGTCAGATGGAAAGAGAGGATAAACCGTCAGAGGGATGAGCAGAGTGTGAACGTTGAAGAAAACTCTCATTGGAAAAGGGGAATGTGGGTGGTGTCGAAGGATATCGAAGGTTGGGTGTTGATGGGAGTCAACGATTGGGTGTCGATGGTTGTCGATGTGGGTGAAGGTTGAAGGTTGGGTGTCGAATGGGGTGAAGGTTGGAGGTTGGGGGTGAAGGTCTGAGGATGGGTGTCGATGGGTGGGAAGGTATGAGGATGGGTGTTGATGTCGGAGGGTGGGTGCCGATGGGTCAAAAGGTCAAAAGGATCAACCGATACCTAGGGAATCTATTAGGGAAAACTTGAATGAAAGGACAGCTACGTGATTTATTAAGAAAAGACATTAAATCTAACATTTGGCAAAGATAATAAAAAGTCTAGAGCCAAAAGGCAGCGTAAAGTCTGAGAAGTCAGACTTCACCATTTCTAGAAGTCAAAGCTTTTGTTCTACCTCTTCCTCACCCACATTAGAGTACCCATAGGTTCCAATCGACCTCCACGTTCATAATAGCAAGGAGGTTAATTTTAAGACATTATGATAGTTTCTTAATTCCATTGAAGAAGCTTCATCATGAATTCAGTTAGTTTCTTGATTCCATCAGAGAAGCTTTAACATGAATTCAGTTTCTTGCACTTGATGTGGCCGACAAGATAGGGATTTTTTTCTGATTCATACATCTTATTCTCATTCTCTGGACTCTTAAGCATGTCTTATATCTACTTTTCTTCTGTTGTCTTCTTATTGATGATTTTATGGTGAAAACATGGTTAAAGTAGTCAGACCACAAGTTACTAGCAAGTGATACACAGATCATGTTCATCTTTACGATTTAAAGCTTCAATAATCAATAACATTGAAGTGGTGGAGAGTGGGAGGTGAAGGTAAAGGTAAAGGTAAAGGCAAAGGTTGGAATATAGAAACTCTCTGATACTTCAGAAGAGATAGGGCTTGGAATTCCATAGTAATATAGAATTCTACGTTTTTTACTTGGAGTATCTCTCTTGTCTTCTATAATAAAAGTTGAAAACTTTCATATCTGTATCATTAATAACTTCAAGTGATACTCCCAATTGTTGACCAGCAAACATAATATTGTTTGTTGAAACACTCTGCAATCAGAAAAAAGTAACAAGTTTCGCAGGACCTTTAGAAAATATCATGGTTAAGGATACACTGACCTGTATGTTTAAATAATGCCACACTGGATCAGAATCAGGCTCCAGTTCCAACAACAGACGCACTGTATTCTCAAGCTAAGTAAATGATGATGAAATTAATTAAGGGACACTATATAGCATGATAGCACCTTGACAATAATCAGACATACATCAAGTATGAGAGAGTACTATTAAAAAATCATGTATTTTGCTTACTTGTGCATCAACTCACCAAACACGTGGATTAACACACTTCAAAAAGCTCAACTACTATTAAAAACCAAGATAATAACAGGTTTCTTAACTTGCCCCAAACAACTACTCAACAAGCATCTAGTGCAGTCCATAAGTTCAGTGATGAAGCTCAAGATGGCGTGAGGTTCAAGACCCAAAATTATCATTGACCTCTCAAGATGTGTTCAGCGTTGATGGCAAAGCTTGGATCATAATTCTGGGTAGGTATCTTTTTGTTGTGATGGTTACCCTTTATTGTCAATCATCTCAGTTAATAATTTAGCAAGCTAGCATATCAGGACATTGACTGGGCACCAAAGAATCTTGTACATTGTGAAAATGAAAAAAGAAAGAAAAGAAAAGATAGGGCTTATCCCTTTCATCAAGAAGAACTACTCCACACAAAAATAAAGAGGGGGAGAGGAGTATTTCAAATCTTTCAGAAGACATTTTTTCATCCGACTGAAATCAACAAAGAAAATCAACATAGGAAAGTTAACCCCAAATTCCTCCTCAAATGGGTTTCTTGTAGATTAAAAAGTACGATCATCCAAACAAGAGCATAATGAATAACTTGTGAAGTGATCTCCTATTTTGTCACACAGATTTTTCCAATGTAAGACTGTCTTTCCTCTAAAGAGTAATGTTAAAAGAACAAGAAAACAAGTAGATAAACAAGTACAATGTGAAAATAATACCTTTAGCACAGCAAATGGTATCCACTGCCATAAATATAAAAGAGAAAGATAAACGTTTGGTTTCTTTATTTTACCAAGATACTTACAATTGTAAGGTCTATTTGTGGGTCCTCCATTGACTTATAGAGCGTGCCTTTGAACTCGTGCATCACTTTGTCAACCTCTTCAAGGACACGTTTTAGTATACCTACCTGAAATTAGCTCAAAATCAGAGGTCTTCTAACAGAATAAAGCAAGTTCAATGCAAAAGAATGAAGTTGATACGATTGGTCAATCAGCTACAATTAAGATCCAAATATTATGGGGACTACAATTGCAAATCGAGCTCAATCACAATCAGACCCAAATTCGATTAACTCATGTTTCCTCCAATAGACTCTGCCCAATAAACAGCTCACCTTATAATTGCAAATAGTACTCCGAAATCAAATCCAATTTCATTGCTAGAGGAACTAAGATTGATTTTTTGAGAACAAAAGACATGAATATCCTAGTAGACAGACAAGCTACTACTTACAGTCTTCTCATTTTGTTCAAAGATATGTAGACGTTTATAAAATAGTAACAAATGCAACATGCAGGCATTACTAGCATTAATTTTTACAAACTTGATGATGCAAAAGAGCTCAGAGTTTATAAAAGAAATAAAAGAGGGCAAATGTACCAATCACAAGCTTTAATTTGGTGGGATGAATAGTCGGAGTTTTTAATTTTTACAAACTTGATGATGCAAGAGAGCTTAGGGTTCATAAAAGAAATAAAAATTAAAATAATCTACTGTGATAGTTGTTCTGATTCTTGTTTGATGGAGTTTTTCTTGTTGGGATTCGTATGCGGAATGGAAATGGAGCCGGGAAAGCTGATCATCAAAGGTATCTCACAGGACACTAATGAAGATTGTCTTAGGGAGTATTTTCAAGTTTTTGGAGAAGTCATTGAAGTTGTAACAAGGAAGGATAGCGCTACTGGACATGTATGTGGTTTTGGTTTTGGTTTTGTTATTTTTGTTGATCCTAGTGTTGCCGAAAGAGTTGTGATGGAAAAGCACCTCATATATGGTAGAAACAGAAGTTGCTAAGTTAAATTCTCATAGTTTGAATTCGGATTAATACTAGTGATAGATGTTTTCTTTTCATTGGTATGAATCAATGGGCTTCCTTCTATCTTCTTTCCTACTGGATATCGTAATTACATTGTTTCATCTTATTATTGTGATTGTGAATGTTTTATGTTGAAATGTTGACAAGAGAGCAAACGTAAAAATTTGTCGATGGTGGATGTTTTATGTTGAAATATTGACAAGAGAAAATGTAAAGGTAAAGTCAGGTGCTTCACTGGGTGAAGAAAAAAAAAACCTTGTTGCTGGGAGGACTGTAAAATATTTAACTTCTGGCATTCATGAGGCATTATAAGCATTGTCTTCCCAGTTTGTATATGTTAGCAACTTCAAGCGTTGATCATATACTGGGACAAATGATAGGAATTATATTCATAATCATAACAACAAAAGGATCAAACTAACAGAAGAAATATTTCTTTTGGAATGACTTGCATATGAGTATTCAATTGGAAGACACATTAAGCTATGTTAATACTAAGTGGACTCATGACATGTTAGAGGCTGAAGCTAATGCCTTTACTTGTTTAGATGCCATAATTTTGTTAGGTAACTTCCACCTTATCATTTCCTTGGGAATGAACAGAAGAAATCACTCAGAAAAGTATACGTTTTGTTGAGCTACTGAATCAATAGCTTAACTAAATGGGAAACTATAGAAAATAAATATCAAGTAAAGAGTGAAAGTTAAACCTTTTTTTTTTTTTTTTTTGGCTCTCTTATAGTATGAGGCAAGCCTCACTAGAATTCTTGATCATGCTAACCAATACAAATCTTGACGATGTTAGTGATAAAAAGGTTGAGAAGCATGCGTTTAATATTCATTTCCATTTATGAAATGTTCTTCTTGCATTACAAACACAGAGTTGTGTGTTTTTGGTTTGCTAATAAATGTTGGACTGTAAGAGCTCCATAATTTGTGAGCTTGGTTTTGTAAACTTCTATAATGGTGTTTGTTTTCACGGTTACGCTTTCTCTTTCAGGTTGAGGCAAAGAAGGCAGCTCCTAGGGATGATCAAAATGTTCTGCACAAAAGCAATAACAGCATCTATGGATTACCTGGTCATGCACGCACAAAGAAGATATTTGTAGGAGGTTTAGCATCCACAGTCAAAGAGTGATTTTAATAAATACTTTGATCAGTATGGCATAATTACAAATGTTGTGGTCATGTGTGACCACTACACGCAAAGGCCAAGCGGTTTTTGTTTTATCACTTACGACTAAGAGGAAGTAATAGATAGAGTGTTGCTCAAAACTTTTCATGAACCAAAAACGTAAAGAAGAGTTTCAAATAACAGAGAAACTCCATAAATCTCTCAGGCCTCCGAGATATGCAGCAATGTTACTGATACTATATTGACAGCAACAACAGTTACAACAACCACCACCACTGTGATAAACATAAGAGAAGATGAGGCAATGAGCAAGAAGAGAGTCATCAAATCATCCTTAAAGGCACCAAGAAAGCATCTTTACAATAGGGAAAGAGAGAAGATTTCAAGGTATCCAACGAAAAGAGAGAGGCCAGTGGTGAGGAGAAAATTCTCCAGCCATTAAAATTATATGTATAGGGTTAAATTAAAACAAGTATAGGGGTCCTGCAATGCCACGTCAGATCCACATGCCATTGTGGGGCCCACTAGACATTAAAGTATTATAAATATGTTTCAGGTCATTATCCTGGCCGAAAACTGTCACATAGCTGCCAGTTTTCCGTTATTTTAGGGTTATATTTAAACGTTTTACAAATGTTAGGGCTTAATTTGTACTCTCTAAAATGTTAAGGTTAAATTTGTCAAAGGATGTAAACGTTAGGGTCAAAAATGACCCTTTTGTCATTTGAAAAACTAAAAATAGAATCTGTTTCAGATCAAGATTTTCAGATAATTTATTCAAAAATTGCAGTTGGACAAAAGGACCACTTTTGTGGTCCACGATGACTTTTCCAAGGAAATCAACTTTGCCTACCCAATACTTCTATAAGGGAGTATATGGTTTGGGAACCACATAGAGGACAGGCAATAGTTCAGCTTGGAAGAGATAAAACCATAGTAATGATTGAAGATTGTTTTTATTGACCCTCTTTAAAGCAAGATGTGTCTAAGGCCATTCGGCAATGTCGAACTCAATTAGCTAAAGAAAAGAAACAAAATTCTAGACTATACATATCACTACCTATGCCTCGTGAACCATGGCAAGACATAAGTATGAATTTTGTATTGGAAGTCCCTAAATCGAGAGGTTATGATTCTATTTTTGTGTTGGTGGATATCAACAATTTATTGTCAAGTGGAAAGAAAGATCAAAGTCTAGTAACACTTGGATTTAAGTTGAATCCACACTTATACCGTTTGTATTCATCAAATTCTAAATCAAGGATGACTTCAAACAAGCTAAGAGAATTGATGCAAACAAGCTTAGAATTTATGAAAGAAATAAAAGAGAGTAAATTAGTCAACCACAAGCTTTAATATAGTAAGATGAAGAGTAAGAGTTCACATAACAGCAAAGACAACAAAGACTAAAATTTAGTTTATGCTAAGATTCCTCGTTAACCCAGACACCGCGACTCAGTGGAATTTCAAATGGGCATTAATGATGATGATGATGCTAAGATTCCCTATTAAATAGAAAATAGTAGTAAGTTATATATGTTACTATAGTTGTACAAATGTTATCCTAGTTATTTAGGACTTATAGAATTTTTATTAAAATGTAATTCAATTTTGTTTTGGGTATTTAAGTTAGAAACCCCTTTCCTACTAAAAAAAGGATCCTAAGAACTTTTCTATAAATATATGTATAATCAATCCTTTACTAATAATAAATATCCCAGATTAAACTTAAGTTTTCAATTAGAAGGTATGATGCTTTTGTCTAACAGTGACTTTTAGACCCTAGAAGTGATTCCTAGTTTCCTACCCTCCATTACTTGTTTACCTCACTAAATTCCAACAATTTTAAGCTGAATTTCCAATGAACAAAATTCTGAATTTTAGAAATATCAAAACTAAAATTATAGCCAAAAATTCTAGCCTAAATTTTCAACAATCAAATCCTAAAAATCCAGTTGTACCCAAATCTAAAACTCCAACATCCCAAGCTGAAATCCAAATCTAAAATCTGAATTTTTAGCAGCCCAGCAACAATCAGCAGCCCATATTTCCTAGTTTCTATGAGCTTTAGCTACTAGTTAGATGGAAGAAATAACGTGAAAGGCTGCAAGTAGCCATCACATGAAAAAACCTGCAAGTCAACCTCCAGAAGTACATAGCAAATATATTAAGCACAAGAATAATATATCCATAATCAACATTTCACATGTAAATATGAAATGCACAATGTTTTGTGAAGATAAATGTATGGTGTATCATGACATCAAAATGTGAATGGTTTTAAGTGGAAACCCAAGCCTTCCTAGTAAGCCTAAATCATAGAAAATAAACAAGTTCATGTGTAAAGTGGAACAGTTAACAACACTTGTTTGATGCCAATTAATTTTTGGCTGTACAAAATGAGTTTCAATCAGATTGCATGAAATTGAAGTAAAAGTTTGATCCTTGCTTACATGAGAAGGCAGAGCAATTGACTTCGCCTTTTTGTATTCCCTAAGAGCAAAGTCATATTCACCCTTGCTAATGCTCCCACGAATTGTACTGGGCAAATTGAACAATGTTCGGAATCTTTGAAACATCCCTTGAACAGATCTTATTTTTTCAGCTTGAGCCTGTTGTTTAGAATAGAAACAAATCAAGTCTTCCATGACGCATTAAAAATGTATTGAGTCCCATGAAAATCCCAAAACATTAAACCAAAAGAACCTGTCTCTCAAATAGAGGTTCAAAAGCACGATTAGCCAATGATGTAACTCCTTGCATGCGGTTATACAAGTGAGAAGTCCCAAATCCTTCAGGGTCTTCTTCAATCCGTTTCAATTTTGATTCAATATCTGCAAACAAATCTCGACTTTAGAATCAAGAATATGTAAAAGTGTGGCCAATTGCGAGAAAAAAATGTTTTAGAAAATGACCGAAGATGGATTAGCCATCGATATGTTTAACATTAGCATCGACGTGAAGCTGATGTTCATATACCATCAATTGTAGTTTTACAAGAGACAAAGCAGTCAAAATTGTCTTTGACTAATTGTTTTCTTTCTTGAGTTCGTCCCTTTAGATCAGTTTTCAAAGCAAGAGCACCCGCTTCCAAGTCTGCTGAACTTGTGTCTTGATGTATTCGAGATAAAAACAGCTTTGAGTCAAACTTTTCGGAGAAATATAACAACTTTTCTGTGAATATATAAAAAGGAGAGTCAATATAATGTTCGTCAATAATAAAGCCATGAAAGTTACGCAATAATAAATGTGTAAAATGAGATTAATAATATATTTTGGTTGATCAAGGATTAACTCTATGAAAAATTAGACATGACGTTGACATAAGACTCAAAATAAGGTTATTAAATTTCAAATATATATACATATAGGTCTCAAACAAACATTATCAAAGAAGAATCTTTAGATTAAATAGCAATAGTTGGCTTTTTAAGCATTATGATCAAAGTCTTGGAAGTACGTTTGTAATAAGACAGAAAAACAATAATACCAAAAACAACAATATCATAAAAATTTTCTATATAAACTTTCATTGTTATAACAGGACAAGCCCCAAATCTTTGCAAATATGTTATAAAGTTGTTCACTTGGCTACAATAGCATACTCCTTCCACATTATAGACTATAGATGGCTATATCAGATCTACCTTAAAGGCCATGTTTTTTATAGCTTCAATTGGAAATAAATAAATCCATCATAGCCAATTTTAGTGCATATCCCTAATAAAGACATGCATGTAGTTTATACTTAGAAATGTTGTTTGCCAAAAGACTTGCCAATTGTTTTTCCAATATTGTACATTAATAACATTAAACTATAATTTTTCTAGAAATTTTAATTTCTTTAAAAAGAGAAAGGAACTTCTGAAAAAAAATAAGAATGAAATAATTCCAATAGAATAATGTTCGATCCAAGCACGTCTCTAGATCAACAACCTATAACATGGTATTAGAGCCTCCACATTTAGGAAGTATTAAGTTCAAGTCATATAGCCGTCATTTCTAGTGGATAACTGAGTGTTTTATATACATTTTAAGTGAGGGAGCATCTCAAAGTAATACCAAATCAACTCCTAAACTTCACACAACAGCTTAAGCTTTTGGATTTGATGATTACTTAAAAATTCATATGAAATTTTAAAACCGTCATACGCCTTTCTTCCCACTAGACTTCTATCACCCATGAACATGGAAGCCAACACTAAGTCTTGTCTATAAAGCTTTCAATTTTAGTATTTAGTTCGTGAACATTGTTTAACTACTTTGTTTTCTAGCTATGCTTGTCGTGCTTTTCTTTCTTTTCCTTTTCAATTATCTCAATTTGTTTTGTGCTCAACTAACTCCTTGCTTAAAATTCACCTAGCTCTCAATAAAAAATAATTCATCCTACGACTTTTATGGAACATTTTGTACTATCCGCCATAGTCTGATATAAATTATTCACACGTTTTACAACCATAATTTTGTAGCTATATTAAAAATGTGACAAGAAAATGTCACTAAAGCTAACAAGTAAATTCTACTATTTAACCATTAGGCCAACTGTTAGACCCCTAAGTTAAAGATAGTGGAATCATGCAGATATTGGCGAGCCTTGACTAATTTTTGACACGCAGAACAATGGAAGAAGGCAAAGATTTGCGAGGAGGCAAGGACAAAAAGGAGCAATGTCAAGTGTTGGCATGCATTGCTGCACATTGGCGGAAATCTTCGATAAAATGCAAGATTCGGATGTGAGACCAAAAGAAGGCTTGACATGGACATCGAGTGGAAAGTTAGCTGGATCACATGCATGACGGGAATATGTGAGACTTTTAAGGTGACTTAGCAAGTAGATCAAACATGGTGCGAGTTTTAGGAGAGTTTCGAACCTTGTACAAGCTAACTTAGCTAAGACTGGGTTCACGAAAGAATAAGGGCTTAGTGTGGCTCAAATGGACGGACCATGGCTAATGGAGTTGGCATGGAAAACATTGGACGAACCAGTGTGCTATTGGCTTGGATCACTCATCATCAACGGATAAAGATGAGATCTCAGATGATGTAGTGTATAAGATCACAGTAGATAAATATCAGCTTTAAAGGATAAAGATCACGCGAGATGATCTTCTGAAGATAGTGTGCATCTTCGTGAATAAGGGTAGATCATGTGTAATCTTTTATCTTGTTATTGTGATGTAGCTTAATCCTATTAGATAGAGTCCTAATTGGATGGGGATGCCATTCTATGGGTTAGTATGATGTAATCTAAAAAGGATAGGATAGGATAAAATTGTAATCTTAGCTACTAGAGTTCTATTAGTATTCTAACTTAATCATCTAAATGTATCTATAAATAACTCATTTGAGCATTGTTTTTCTCAAAAAGTGAGTATGCGAGACACTTAGAGATTGAGATAGCATTCCTTTGTGTCAGATTGTGTAGAATCAAGTAGATTATGCAGAATCATGAAGTATTATCCATGCAGATTATGCAGTATCATGCAGATTCTGCAGTATTATACATGCAGATTATGCAGTATCATGCAGATTATACAATATTATCTATGCAGATCATGTAGAATCATGCAGTATTATCTAGTAGATTGTATAGCTATAGAAATCATGTAAATCCCTTATTTCTAGGGATTAGGATAAGATACAGATTTCCATGTATCTTAGGAAATCTGATACTTTATTTCGTATAGGCAATTGTATATATATTAACCATTGTTGTAACCTACAACATATGAGAATGAGATTATTTCTTCTCTGCTAGTATTTCACACAATTGAAAGTAATTCTACCTCATGAGACCAGCTAACTCTCAATCAACTTGTCAAAATGAGGCTTCAACAATAAATCTACAGTAGTAGCTTAACCATCCTCAAGACTAAGTAATCTTACTGCTTCTAACCTCTCTCAACTAGAGAAAAATGACAATTATTGATGCTTATGTTTTCAGTAAGCATATAAATAAAAAAAGGTCAACGTACCCTATTGCACAATGTTCCCCGCCTTGCGAGGGTCGAGAGAGGGTCATCAATATACACAGCCTTACCTTTGTAATGTTTAGAACATGGTTATTTCTGTGATTCGAACCTATGACCTTAAGATCACAAAGGAGCAATTTTTACCTGTTGCTCCAAGGCTCTCCCTCAGTAAGCATATAAATAAAAGTTATGTAAATCAATTTGCTTATCAAAACCCTCATTTTTCACTGGACTTTCATGTCCTTTTACTTTCATATACCATAATAATGAATAATTATGAGAGTTAATACAATATATAGAAGTTTTGATATAGCACTTCATAACATAGGAAACGACAAATAATCACACATTATTTAATGTTGTAAACAAAAGATTTGGAACAAAGCAGTTGTGCAAAGATGACCATTAGTTCAAAAACAGGCATATCTCAAATTGTGCAATGTGAACCCATGTGACATCAAGTCATCAGATGCACATTCTAAAATTTAAAACTTCAACTGCTAGATAGGTGTACGTTATTGTTTACCAGTAATCGATGTCATGTCAATCCTTCCCATGATATTTTGCAAGTTTCTATCCAAATTTTACAACATTGTTCTATTTATGAAACTATTGTAATGGAAGGAAGAAAAATGTCTTATTTATCTTCACTTATCCTGAAAGGCATACTACTATCCCTTTATATACAAGTTACTATTGTTATGTATAGAACTTACTCGCCCTTCCCCACTGTATAACAAACTTACATCTGTACTATACAACAATTCATAACTTGTATAACAACCTAACAAACTCTGACAAATCCAGAAATTTTTTTGAGTTGGGGCAAAATTTTATTTTTAATGAGGGCAAAATTTTAATGAGAGCATAATTTTATTTTTTTATAGGATCAAAACTTAAAATAATAACTTTTTTATATGAAATTTTTTGAAGGCAGTGGGTGCAAGTGCCCCCACTTGGTGCCAATCGCACAAGCCTAACTTGGACAATAATGATGAAGGTTGGAGCAGATAAGGACTTTGTAAACAAATCTGCAACTTGTTCCTTAGATGAAATGTATCGTGGATGAATAAATCATTGTTTGAACTTGTCCTGAACCAAATGACAATTAGTCTCCAAGTGTTTTGTCCTTCATGAAACACAGGATTTAAAGTGATATGAATAGTTGCTTGATTGTCACACCGTAAAGGAACAAGAAGAGTAATAACAATGTGAAAATCATGAAGCAAATATGAAATCCACTACAACTCACACACAATGGCTAAGAGGCTATGATACTCTGCCTCAGCAAAAGAATAGGAAATTGTTGATTGTTTCTTAGTTTTTCATGATATTAAAGCATCACCAATAAAGATGCAAAAACTAGTTAAAGATCATCAATTGAGCAGACAAGAAGCCTAATCATTGCAAAATGCTTGAAGATCGAAAGAATTGTTTAGAGGAAAATATAAGCCTCTTAAAGGACAGTTTCCACGTATTCTAAAACATGTAATCCATCTGTCCAATGTTGTGTTGGAGCTTGAACAAATTGGCTAAGTTGTTGCATAGCATGAGTAATGTCAAGTCTTGTGAAGCCTAAATAGAAAAAACGTCCCACAAGTCATCAATAGCGATCTGGTTCAGGTAACAAAGTAGAGTTGACATCATCAAATCAATAACTTTTGGGTAACAATGTGTCAACTAGTTTAGATCCCATAAGCCAAGCACCATTGATGAGTTCAAGAACATATTTGCGTTGACGAATGTACAAACGACATTTAGAAGGCACTAGCTCAAGACTAACCAAAACATTAGCAACATAAATGACAAGAGAAATATATCTATCATGATGAGGTTTCACAGACAAGCAGAGAGCATGTGAGGATTGAATAAAACCAAAACTAGATAGCTTGGAAGTTAAATCTCGATTCCATTGTCGAGATGCTTGCTTAAGACTGTAAAGAGAGCATTTTAGCTTACAAACTTGATTTGGTCCAATTTTAGTGTATCCTTTCGAGGTCACCATAAAGATCTCTTCATCAATAAAGTCATGTAAGAAGGCATTGTTGATGTTGAGTGGATGTATTGGCCAACCTTAAGTAGCAACAACTACCAAAAAAAAAACTCAAATAGTAACCATTTTGGCAACCGGTGAGAAGCTGTCTATGTAGTCGACGCCTTCTATTTGATTGTAGCCTTTCACATCAAACCTTGCCTTATAACGCTCCATTGCGCCGTTTGGATTAAATTTGACCTTGTACATCCACCTTGAGCCAACTAGCTTTTTCCCTTTAGGTAAATCTATAATCTCCTAGGTGTCATTTTGTTCTAAAGCCTACAATTCATTTTTCATAGCTTTGACCCAATGTGGATCAACTTTAGCTTGATCAAATGAACATTTTACCTTGATATCGGATATTTATGCTAAAAATTACTTGTGATGGGGTGTAATATGAGAAGAAACAACATATGGGAAGGTTTTAAAGGGAATGCGGCAAAGTGTTTTACGTATTTCTAGCAAGTAAAATAGCAATTGCAAGAGAACGAGTCAAATTTGTGACAAAATCATTCATCCACAATGATTTGTGTTTCTTATCCTGACTCCTACGAAGAATATGAGTCATCAAGTGATGGGAGTGAACTATTGTTGTCAAAGATATGCATATCTCATAATATTATGATCTGATCATAATCAGATCATTTAGATTAGATAGCAGTATCTTGTA
>JANITW010000006.1:26723436-26735386 GCA_027564335.1 Erythroxylum williamsii | reverse complement strand
TTACCCATCATATTCCTGCCAATCCTAGTATTTAGAAGGCATCCCATAGAAAAGTATACATTAAATGGCAATTACTTGCTAAATGACAAATTTCACAAAGTATAAATCAATTAAATATATAATTCTTAATAATTATTTTTAAAAATTGAAAATTTATAGTAAAATTAAGATTAATTTTAATAAAATTCCATTTTCTATATATTGGATCATAAGCTTTTTATATCAGTTCTTTTTCCTGATTTCTTGTGGTATTTCAAAATGTCGTCAGTGTATGGGCCTAGACTCACCACCTTCGAAGATTCGGAGAAAGAAAGCGAGTACGGTTATGTCCAAAAGGTTGTTTCTCTTTTTCTTTCGAAATTTTGAAATATTTGGTTTTCTTGGTTGGAGATGTTGAAATTCATGGCATATGATCGGTTTTGTTTTTCTATATTGAGTAATTTGGGTTTTATGTGGGGTGTATTGTTTAAATGTCGGATCTTTTGATTGTGGATCTGTTGGAGTGGATTTGTAAGCTATGTTTGATCTTATTTGTTGCGGGTTGGTGTTGAGGGTTTCCGTTTCCGTTTGTGTTTATTTTCTTTATATACGTGATCAGTGAAGAATTTACGAGTGATTATTTGATTAGTAAAATGTTCTCAGGGGGATCTGCTACAATGTTGGTCGTGAAATTGTCGTTTGATCAAGTTTATTTTGTTAGTGGTGGTCAGAGTGTGCTAAAATGATATGACTTGTTAGTTTTAGGCTTAATTATAACGTAAATGGTTGGTTCTTTATTGGTGATTCCTGGAAATTAGAACTTCAGTGCTTGGTAGTTGATTTATCCCATGAAAAATTTAAGGACTCCTGCTGCCCTGCACATTTATCGACACATTTTTAGTGATTTTATGGGCTTGGGCAGGTATCAGGACCAGTTGTGGTTGCAAATGGCATGGCTAGTGCTGCTATGTATGAGCTTGTCCGTGTTGGCCACGACAATCTCATTGGTGAATTGGGAGGCGATTCTGCTACAATTCAAGTTTCTTGTCCCTATAATTACTTTCAGGCCTTTTCTTCTCTCCCCTTCCCATCTCATTTAAAGGTTTTGCCAATTGCTTTTTATTTCTTTATCTTGTCATAAGAAGTTCCTTATTTATGAATTGTCAAGCCCATTTTATAAAATTAGAACAGGAACAATAAAGAAGTTTGTGGAACAGGGAAATTATACATTTATTTATTTATTCTTTTTTAAATGAGTGAAATTCTTAAGTTTCTGAACTGCAAAGAATCATTATGATCTTTCTGATATCAGTGTATGAGGAGACAGCGGGTTTGTTGGTGAATGACCCTGTTCTTCGGACGCACAAGGTAATTTTTCTACCTTATCCTGCTTTCTCGATGGTGCTTCGACTGTTGTTGCTTATAAACTTTGTACTTTTTGTAGCCTTTTTCCGTGGAGTTGGGACTAGGAATATTGGGGAATATCATTGATGGTATTCAAGTGGGAAATACTTTTTGATATTTCCAATTATGAATCTTTCTCAACTACTTTCTCTTCCTTTTTTTTAATTGTTAAGTTGAAACCACCTTTGAGGTCATGTGTAATTCTCCCCTAACACTTCATTATTTAATCATTTGTTTGTTTTATCTTTCTGTTTTATCAAAATAGAGACCTTTGAAAACCATTGCAAAAAGATCTGGTGATCTCTATATTACTCGCGGTGTCTCTGTTCCTACTCTTGACAAAGATACACTGGGAATTTTAGCCAAAAAATAGGTACTTTTGTTTTTGCTTTTCCTTTGTCTTTGTGTTGTGAATTAATTCTAATTTATTTGATTGGGACAGGTGAGGGAGATCTTCTGACTGGTGGAGACTTGTATGCGGTAAGTTTATCAATGCTAGGCTTTATGAAGAAGTATCATCTCTAGGTGTTGAGATGAGTTTGTAGTTTGTGTTATCTAACTTTTTGCATTTCTTTTGTACCATTCCAAACCGTCTTTGAGAACAGTTTAATGCAGCACCATATCACACTTCCCCCTGATGCCATGGGGAAGATCACTTATATTGCCCCTGTCATATTGTGTAGAATCATGCAGATTTTGCAGAATTATGCAGTATCATGGAGATTATGCAGTATTATACATGCAGATTATGCAGTATCATGCAGATTATGCAATATTATCTATACAGATCATGTAGAATCATGCAGTATTATCTGGTAGATTGTATAGCTATAGAAATCATGTAAATCCCTAATTTTTAGGGATTAGGATAAGATACAAATTTCCATGTATCTTAGGAAATCTGATACTTTATTTAGTATAGGCAATTGTATATATATTAACCATTGCTGTAACCTACAAAAGATGAGAATGAGATTATTTCTTCTCTGCTAATATTTCACACTTTGTATATTTTGAGGGAAGTAATAAAGGTTGGCATTTGTCATATATCTTTCTCATGTTCTTATTGTTGCAATAAATATTTAGTTCTTTCATAGTTTTCTTGCAAGGGCGTGAGAGTGAAATATTGCAAGGGTCATGAGGCATTCGAGAACAAGTAGGTTGGTCGACAATCACGGGACAGGGCTGAATCTTGCTAATGAGATTGCTGTGCAATGGGGTTAGCACATGTTGTGGGACAAGTTTGTGCTTGAAGGAAAACATTTGTAATACCAGCCATGCTCCATGGCAAGCATTGACCCATAAAATAAATGCATAATCATAAGTTAATAATGAAGGAAATGAGAATGCTCCATTGGATTTGCAACTTTATAAGAAGAGATAAGGTTAGGAATGAAGTGGTAAAAGACAAGTTAGGGGAGACAAACATTGATAGTAAAATGAGAGAAACAAGACTTAAGTAATTCAGACATGTTAAGAGGAGGCATCATGACGTCCCAATGAGAAAATACAAGAAGATCATACTCACGAACTATAAGTGAAGAAAAGAAAGACTCTAGAAGAATTGGGGAAAAATGATTAGGAACAATATGGCCCTACTAAAGCTTACCAAGAACTTGCTCCTAAACAAAAAACTTTGGCAAACCAAGATACAAGTAGTGTACTCTAAATAGAGAGCTCTTTCTTTTTGCATATGCCTTTTGGACATTTTTCTTCATTTGTTGTGTCTTTTAATTAGCCTAAACACTTCTGTTTGAAACACTTGTTCCTTTAGTTTTTTTATTTATTTAAGTGAAATTCAGAGAATAGTTAACTAAGGGCTTGATACGAACTCAAGAACCTTGTAGCCTTTATACAAAACTAACTACATAAGGAAAAGATCTTAGGAATAAAGAGGAAATCACACAATAAAGAGGACATCATACTCTCCCTAACATAGATAATTCCTAACATCTAATATAAATATTTCCTACTACTCCTCCTCAAGCTGGAGCATACATATCATAAGCTCCGAGCTTGTTATATATAGGTTTCAACTAAGACCCTCCTAATGCCTTGTTGAATAAATCAACAAGTTGAAGCTTTTCACGAACAAAGTGACAATCCACCTCAGTATGTTTGGTTCTCTCATGAAAGAATGGATTCGAGGTAATATGAATGGCTGCTTGATTATCACACACAAACTTCATTAGAGGGGAGTACTCAAAACCAAGTTCCTCAAGAAGATGTTTTAACCAAATAAACTCACATGTAGTATACAACATGGCCATGTACTCAGACTCAGCACTAGAACATGCAACAAACTAACTGCTTTTTACTTTTTCATGACACTATATTTCCACCCGATCATAAAAGCCTACCAATCAGCATTTGCATACCCTTGAATCTAAATGTGTCCATGATGTTGGTAAAGAAGACCTTGCCCTGGAGAGCCTTTCAAATATCTCAAAATTCTAATAATTGCATCCCAATGACTAGTTCGTGGAGATTCCATAAACTGACTCACTACACTTGTAGCAAATGAGATATCTGGATGAGTAACACTCAAATAATTCAATATACCAACAAGTCTTCAATACTTACTTGGATCTTCCAACTGCTCTCCTTTATCAGCATTAAGTTTTATATTTGGTTCCATGGGGTTATCAACAAGCTTTGTTCCTAATAACCCGTTTCCTTTAGAAGACCAAGGATGTACTTGCTTTAAGATAGAAAAATCCCCATCTTCGACCTTGCTATCTCAATACCCAGAAAATATTTTAGTAAACCAATATCCTTTGTTTGAAATTTAGTATGTAAGAATGACTTTAAAGAGTCAATTCGTACTTTATCATCTCCAGTAATAACAGTATCATCAACATAAACAATCAAAAGAATTTTACTAGCCTCGGAGTGACAATAAAACAGAGTAATCCACACCACATCGATGCAGAACAAACTCCATAGCCTACTAAAACGCCCAAAACAAGCTCTTAGTGCTTTTTCAAACCATACAAAGATTTGTTAAGCCAACACACTATATCAGTCCCCCGTTACCCGAGTGGTTGCTCCATAAAAATGGTCTCCTGAAGATCACCATCAAGAAAAACATTTCTTACATGGAGTTGATGAAGACACCAATCATGCGTGGCTGCCAATGCAATGAAAACACAAACGGATATCAATTCGGCTACATGAGAAAAGGTTTCAGTATAATCCATACCATACACCTATGTATAACCCTTAGCTACGAGGCGAGCTTTTAAACGATTAATTGTGCCATTAGAATTGACCTTAACATTGAACACCCAACAACAGCCCATAATTGTCTGACCATCTGGAAAAGTAACTAAGTCCCATGTGTTATTAGCTTGCAAAGCCAACATCTCTTCTTCCATGGCATGTTTCCATCTAGGATGAGCCAAAGCTTCTGAAACAGACTTAGGTATGGGAATAGAAGACAAAGTTGATACAAAAGCAGCATATGACGGTGATAATGAGTTATAAGAAACAAAGTTTAAAATAAGTGAGAAGTACAAGATCTTTTTCCTTTACGGAGAGCAATAGGCCAATCAAGATCATCGTATGATGGAGTGGAAGATGGAGAAGACAATGGTGACAAGCACGAATCGTCTGGTCGTACTTCATGATGAGTGCGTAGAGTATAAACCTATAAATCAGAACGAGATAAACATTCCAAAGGAGTAGGATTAGTGTCAGGAGCAACATAATTGGAATTTGTTTAGGAAGGAACAAAAGGAATTGGTAGACACTCATCAGTGTCAATTGAGACAAACTGAGCATCAGAAGAGTACAGTGTGTCTTCAAAGAATGTAACATCAGCGGAAAAAAAAAAGATTTAATGAGAGGCTAAAACATTTATACCCATTTTGCAAACAAGAGTACTTGAGAAAAATGCACTTTATAGCTTTTAGACCTAATTTATCTGTGTTAGGCTAAAGTTAATGGCAAAACAAACACATTCGAATACTCAAGGATGAATGGAAAAAGGGTCTTAATAGGGAATGAGAATTGAGAATGGAGTTTTACATGTTTAACACAAAAGATGGCATTCGATTGATAAGAAAACATGCAGTAAGTACGGCACCTCCCCAAAAACTTCATGTGAATTAACAAGGTACGAGCTGTTTCAACTATATGTTGGATTTTTCGCTCAACTATCCCATTTTGTTGAGGAGTGTGTGGGCAGGAAGATTGATGTTGAATACCTTATTGTTTCAACTAACCGAAAAATGAGCTAGAAAAATATTCTTTAGCATTATCACTACGAAGAACATTGATTCAGGTATTAAACTAATTTTGAATTTCACTACAGAAAGAACAAAATACAGAGAATAGTTCTAAACGATACAGAGAATAGTTCTAAATGATCTCCCATTAGATATAACCAAATTATTCAAGAGAAATCATCAACAAAAACGACAAGATAATAAAATCCCAACTTAGACTTGACATGACTCGAACCCCAAATATCTATATGGATCAACATAAAAGGTTTTTCAACTCTTTCATTGACTCAAGGAAAAAATGAAGTACGATGATGTTTTCCTAGCTGACACGACTCACAATTTAAACTAGGAATAGAATCTAACCCTGGCACTACTTTCTTGAGATTTTCCAATGATGGATGACCTAATCGACTATGGAGATCAATAGAAGAGACTGACATTGAGCATGTGATGGATGATTGCAACTTGCCAAAATAGTACATTCCATTAGATTCACGCCCTTCTCCAATCGTCATCCTAGTCTTCAAATCCTGGATAATGACATTATTAGCATAGAAACATAAAGAACAATTTAGTTGTTTAGTCAATTTGCTCATAAACATAAGATTGAAAGGAAAGTTCAGTACAAATAATGTAGACATGTGAGAGAAGAATAAGGATGAGAGGGTTTGACACCTTTAGTGGTGGCAGTAGATCTATCAGCAATAGTAAGTTTATCATTATGAGAGGCAAGTAAAGGAATGATATGGTTAAAGTTGGTTATTTTACTTGAAATATGATTATTGACACCAGAATCTATTTCCCATGACTGTTTTCTAGGGATAAATCAATAGCAGGAGCTTGGGTTACTTTGATGAGCCACAGATGCCGTAGAAGAAGACGATGTCTATTGAGCTGACTGATACTACAAATACTTAGTATACTCATCCTAAAATAAATTAACAAATGATTGTGAAGCTATAGCCAAAGAACGTTCTTCAAAAGATGCAATATAAGCAGCTTGCAAATGGGGATATTTATCCCAACAAGACTTTTCATCATGACTCCTTTATCACAGTGTGTGCAATGGAGTCGTGAGCCTCTACCACGTCCTCTACCACCATGACCACCATGTCCTCCTTGACTTCCCCCGTGACTTCATCTGACTTATGAACCAAATTGTGCTGCAAGTGCTAACCTATCAAGGTAATTCTCTGGTGGATTCACCCTAGTCATATAGCGAGAGAGTCTAGAATATACTTCAACTAAGACTGGAAAGTTTACTCCTCCCAAGATTTGTATTCACATAGGCTCATACTAGGGTTTCAGTCCAGCCAAAAATGCCATAGTCACCAAGTGCTCTCTTTGACTCTGCATCTCCTTAATATGAGATGTGATCAGTAGTAGAGAATTCAACTCCTCAAATGCACGTTTCACTTTCCCAAAGTATTCAATCAAACTTCCCTCCTGTTTGGAGTGAAATAACTCAACAGAAATTTCATACATGTGAAGCATATTACTGGAGTAAGGAAGCTTAGCATAGTCCCAAGCTTGCTTACAAGTGCTAACATGACAGAAGAGGATTGAGATTTCAAGTTCCATAGAATCGAAAAGAATATGTAGTAGTTGTGCATCATCATGTTGTCAATTTTTAAGTATTTTCTTATTAGTTAGGGGATCAGATGTAAGATGAGACAACTTTCTCTGACCTCAAAAGAACTATTCTACATTCTTAGATAAAAAGATTAGTTATTATTGTTTAGTGATTGGTGATTCGCAAGGTGAAGGAACCCATTGTTGGAACACCTGTCAATGATTTACTATTGGAATCTAACATTCCTAGCTAAACAGACACTACTACACTGCTGACAATGTTCCAAAATGTATAAAAGACGTTACTAGTATCAAAACACCCATGTTCTGGTTAGTTTTGACATAAAACAAGACCAAAACTCCGTTCAAGACAAAGAGGTGAGCCGAGCCATCAAACTGTCGTCATCGGTGGTTGCCAAACGACGGCATGTGACACCCAAGCACCAAGGCATGGGTGAATTTCCGACGATATTGCCGATATTCTAGTGGTCACCAGCACCTCCTAGTTACTTATGTAGATTTGGCTTTTGGTTTTGGTAAGTGGATGTAAGTGCTTTGGATAGGTTAGAAGGTGTAAGGGTTTTACGGTAAATAGGGTTTTGAGGTTTGGAAACTAACTAGGCTCTGATACCATGTGAAATTTAGAGAATAGTTAACTGAGGCTTGATACTAACTCAAAACCCTTGTAGCCTTTATATAGAACTAATTACATAAGGAAAAGATATTAGGAATAAAGACAAAATCACACAATAAAGAGGAGATCATACTCTCCCTAATATAGATATTTCCTAACATCTAATTTAGCTATTTCCTAACAATTTGTTTTGTACTTTTTCTTTTTCAATTACTTGTTCATTTTATTTACTTATTTGTTTTCTTTATTATTTGTTCATTTATTTACTTACTTTTATCTTTCTTTTTATTTTTTATTTAACACACATCTTTTATATGACCATTTTCAACAACAGTCCCCTATAATAAAAAGTTAGCACCAAAGATCCTAGTCTTTGCAACTCACAAAGTAGATCCATTTCTTTAGTACCCCTACAACAATAAAACCTTAAATTCGATCATTCCTAATGAACAATCGTAACAAGAAAAATGAAATTGTTTGAGTGCCACATTCTAAGAAATTTTGTTAAGTCATGCTACAAGATGTATAATATATCTATTTTGTGAAATTGATAAAATGAAGCCCCCCTTAAAAACCAAAAGAGGTTTCTAACTTTTGTACTCCAAGTATCTACATATTAACAAAAGAAATATAATAAAGTCAGGTGATATTAAAGACCTCCAACTGAACCAAGTACATATTCACATAGACACAATGTGGAAAGGGAAACAACTATTCTAGTAACTAACTGGCGTTAAAAACTAGTTCTAGGAAATGGTATCACACTCTACAAGAAGGACATATAGGCAGCATTGTTCTTTCATATCATGTGGCTATTACATCCAATAACATTTTGAAAGTAACTAAAACAAGAGAAAACACTGAGATAGAATGAGATACCATGAAGGTTGCCATCGAGATGATCTTTGTCAGATTTACTTGGTGAACTTTCTGACGACACAGTGATCAATCTTAATGTTCTATTATCTATAATCCTATCAATAGAGCAAATCCTTGAGTTATCAGAATATATACCAAGTTGAACCTTGAACAATATGTAGCAAACAAGAAAAAACTTTATGGTTAAACAAAACAAGTTTAATGCAATCTAATGGAATAATTTTCATTAGAAATAAATAAGTTAGCAAAAAAATTAAATTATTAAAAAGCTCAATAACATCGCAAAATGAGGCAACTACATGGTTTCAAAGTTACTTATCCACAAGGGATATTGAGCTAACAGTTCAATAGAAAATTTCCCAAAGAGAAACTCACCCCAAACCTAATGGATCTATGCATTCCATGCCACAAGGGAATGATTGCAAATTATTAAGAACTCTTTGGCCCAATGTCGATGGTCTTGTTTCATACTTTTGAGCCACCGGTGTTGTCCTCATCCCTCGCATTTCACGAACCCTACGGGCAAGCTGTTAAAGCTCATAGTTAGGCAAATTCAAATTGCAAAACGCCTAATAGATTAGTGCAATCCAACATCTTATCCTCCTTTAAAAGAAATCAATAATTGGTTAAAGTGAAGCAAGGTTAAACCGAAGCTATAGTTTAATTCTTTTTTATTAGTTCCATTCAGTGAAAATAAAATTCAAATGAATATTTTACCTTTCATGTAAGTACATTTACTAAATACGCTGTCCATAAGCCATCCAGGTAGTGAATGTTTATTATAATAGATATTATTCACATCCTTTCAGAAATTGTAGTTGACAATACTTAGGGGTGATTTCTCTCCCTCATATGAGCCGCATTAATTCATAAACAGACCCTCATAACTTAAAGATTCTATGCGATTAATCCAAAGCAGTAGAAACAAACATAAATCGCAAATAGCCACGTCTGGTCATAGTTCACTTCTTGCACCACCAATTATTCGAGTTCTGACGCCTTAAAAAGTGCAGATGAAGTAGTTACATTTATTTGGCATTGCAACTAAATAACCCCAGATCTTCAGCCTATATATTGAGTTTGTAGTATATCTGCCCATCTTAATCATCAAATAATGCTAGAAATTAGAATATCCACTCTCACAACCACAATCATGCATCATCAATCAACCAAAATGACATGTTTTATAGTCCTAGTAAACAAGAATACTAGAAATTGATGAAATTTCACATCACCTCTGCCTCATTGACGTGTTTCCAGTAAGCAGGCTCTTCTCCGTCCCAACTTCGATCGTATTCGGCACTGGCGTGGCCTCCGCCATCGCCACGTCCACCTCTCCCTCTCGCACCATCTCGATCCTCACCCACCTCTTCATCTCCACTCGATATGCTTAGCATTTCCACCTCCGAATCGTCGTCCTCCTCTACCACTCTCCTGTTCTCCCGTTTTTGCAGTTGTTGATTGGCCGCCGACTTCTGCAGCCTTGGTTTCGGCGATTGCACGAAATTCTCCACCGGTTTGCGATGGCCGGATGATGGAGGCCGCTGGTAATTCAGATCACGTTGAGCTTGTTCCTTCAACGCAATCTGAAGGAGCTCGTCTTCGTCTTCGCTATCGCTGGACATTTTCGTGATTTTATGAAACTTCTGAGAATTATTCTCACTAGATCAATGCAGTGGACTTGGCTTCGTCAGATTATTTGCGCGTTGGTGGGATGGATTGAGGCGGGGAAGAGGGTGAAGAATTGTGTGCTGTCTTGGGTTTCATTGGTTTTGGTGTGAGTGAGCTAGTCAATGCCACGTGGGATTCAGCTCAGCGGTACTTGGACCTTTTTCTTTTCATATTAATCTTCTTCGTTTTAATTTTTTGACAGGAAATATTGCACGTGGGTCTACTGATGAGACCACTTGACAGTTTTTATCAAAACTTTGGGCAATTTTTTTGCTTTTGGGTAAATTTGGTCTTTAATATGGTAAAAGGTACCCTCCGTCAGTGGCCTAAACTGTCCATTGGTCATGTTCGTCAATTTTGGCCCTTCTTGTATGTGTTACGTGTATGCAGTGCTTATCATAATTTCATCTTTTTTTTTTAGAAAATGAATTTATTATTATTAGAACAACTGTAATTTAATAAACAAAGGTTCTCAAACCATAGGAGTTACTCTTTTTGACAAACAACAATAGTAACTCTCTTAAACCAACCACTAGATAGAGATATAAATAAGGACAAAATTTGTCACGTCCCTGAAAACTTAAGAATTAAGACATGACAGCAAAAGACTTTATGCCATAGATATAGATGAATTAAACACAACAAATTTTAAGAGATTCTCTATTCCTTTTAACTAATTTTTATTATGTTCCAACTCATCTCATCTACATATTTCTTATATAAACTTGGGTGCCAGAAGTAAGAATGATTTGTCTAATCTATTTAATAGTACTAGTACTTCCTGATAAACCTTGAGCATCCTGATATTGTGCTTGGAGTATATACAAATAAGTGTCATGCTTTATGATCAATTTAAAGTCATTAAATTCTCCTTGACAACCCATTGCAAGAAATATGACTAAGAAAAATTAGGGAGTAATTGGCTAACAGATTTAGGGAAATATTAATGGGTAAGGAATAAAATAGAGTTGTTTGATTATATATTATCATTATATGAATAATATTTTATATCCGAGTTTTGAAGATTACTCCATACCTCTCGAATGACAGGAATGAAAGTCATTCCTATGTAATGCACAAGTGTCACAAGCATTAGAGATCGTTGTCACACCCATAAGAGGAGTGTTACGGGCATGACATGACAGTAGTGTCATGGGCGTGATTGCGTGACACTCCCAATCATGCCCATGATAGTTATTTTATCTTTTTTATTTTTTTCCTTTTTAGCAAAATAATATAATTAATTAGAATATATTAAAATTTGATATAAAACAAATTTTTAACAAATTTGTATTTCTCAAGATTGTTAACAAAACAATTACTATTAACGGTAATAGTAATCATTCATTCGTCCCAACTAACCATCATAATTACAATGATTATATTTATTATCATTTATTACTATATTCATTATCATTTCTATTATCATTATTTCATGTTAACCAAGTGCTCCCTTAGCCTTGCAAAGAGGAAGTAGAATGAACCAAAAAAAACCTAGAATACTGACAAGAATATAACAGATGGCCAATTGATTTAGCAGTGTCATTGTAGAAGATGCATAAATTGCTCAGAACATCAATCC
>JANITW010000006.1:26685889-26702501 GCA_027564335.1 Erythroxylum williamsii | reverse complement strand
ATTTTGACTTTCATAACTCATACAACTCTACTCAAATTTCAAAGTCATCAAAACCAATCACTTCATTTCTCATCAATCTCCTTTAAGCACAATAACATCTATAACACAATACTTATACAAACACACTCATTTAATTCCATTTAATATTTCTAAATTCCACCTAAAGATCGGGGTCTCAACAGTTGCAATAATTATAATCTCTATAAGGAAGACTTTAACTTGTATGTTCAATGCTTAACAACCTGACAATTTGCTAGATAAACCATATAACCTTACCTAAAAGCATAATAAAGGAAATTAACGGAAAGTTAAGGGAGTTTCTATGAGGAGGAACAACAAACCAACACTATAATGCAAAGTTGAGAAGGTCCAAAATCTGCTCTCTAAAAGACTATGGGGGCCTAGGCATCACCTCAGCAAGTTTAATAAACAAGGTTTATTTGGCAAAGAAACTCCGATGGTTATGCAAGCACAAGGAGGAACCTAGGGTAAGTTGGATACATACTGTTTATAAGAGAAATAGTATATAGAATATACAACCAAATTAAAACATGTCTTGGACCTTAAGGCCAATCTTAAGGACTAGATAGTGTATGTAGAATCTAATTACATGTAGGATTAGAGATGGATAGGCTACACTATTTTGTTTTGATAACTAGCGTAAGAGAGGCCCTTTATAAGCATGAGGAAATTTAGCATTTGAAACTAGTAATCACACCAAGCACAAAAGACAAGGCACTCATAAGCAGCAATCAATAGAAGTGGCCTTCCCATTGTAATAGAGGAGTACACATAATCATGTACAACCTTCCCCCTTATCAATCCTCTAATCAAAACTAGCTACTTTTAGGAAGTCAATAGATCAAAGGAGTTTAACACCAAGACCTGTAGAGAATATCCTTATCATGGACTGAACACCAAAGTGAAGTAGAAGAAATTAGTATAGGACAATGAAATTAGACTAGCTTATGCCTTCATTCTCTAGCTAGGAATAGGTAGAGGACTAACTACAAAAGACAACATTAAGTTTACTCTTCCATCTAAGGAATGTGAGGTAATGTCAGAGACCTAGTGAAACTATAGACCACCTTATAGTAGATTGTTGCTACTCAAATAACATTTGGGAAAAGATAATAGGATTCTTGAACATAAGGAAGTCAACCTCCAATTGGAAGGAAGTAATAGGATGGGCTTCAATAAATAAAATGGAAAACAAAGTAGACTTCAAAGTGTTTAAAATATGCCTATAAGCACTAGTTTACAACCTATGGAAGGAAAGGAATGTCAGACTATTTAGGAATGAAGCAACAAATTAGGAGCAAATTTTTGAGACAATTGTCTAATATAGATTGAATCTAATGGTAAAAGGCTTGGTCAATAACATTTCGTACAATATAAAAGAAAGATGGCTACTAAATTAGACAACCAATCAATGTCACTTATAGTGTCTTAGTTTAGTAGACATACTTGAATCTTTTGATCTAGTTAACATTAATATATATAACTATTTATAACAAAGAATTATCTTTAGAGAAAAACTTATAAAAACCATAAAATTGATTTTATTTTCTGTTTTTGTTTTTTTTTGTCATAATCTGATTTACCATTTACTAAATATATATTGTTAAATATTAGTTACCAATAAGAATTATAAATAATTCAATTCAATTTAATTTTTATAGTCAATTTAAATTTAAGTTTTAAAAATAAAATAAAAAATTTAATAACTATTTAATAAATTAATTTTAATTTATTACATATTCAAAACGTATAATACATTTCAAATAAATTTTCTTTACTAATATAAAATATCAAATAAATAGTATTTTATAAATAAAAATTAAGTTGTTAAATTATTTATTTATTGGTAATTTATTAATAAATATTATAAAAGAGATTAAAATAAATTTAGTTTATTCATTTATTTTTAAAATTAATTTAATATTTAATTTTATTTAGTATATAATAATTATTAATAGTAAAAATATAACTACATTGAGATCAACAACCAAATATGTTTTTGTTTTTGTTTAAAAAATTGAAACTATTAACAAAATTCAAAAATTAAAAATCACAAAGAAAACCAAATGGCCTTTTAAGTTTTTCGTACTATTTTGTGTGCGCCTTTCTAGTCTGTTTAGATAAGTTGTACAGTTTGAGTAATGTTATCCTTTTTTAACAGGCTCTAAGATTGTCTTTTCCGTTAGTCTAAGCTAGATTGAGAATGAGAGTTAAATGTATGGAATAATTTTTATTTCTTTGGTGCAACTGACATGCCCCTATGTTTTATGTTCACTAACACAGTGGTTACCTGAACCCATGTTCAACTCTTTATTGGTGGTGATTAATTATATAAAAATTTTGTAAAGGAATAACAAGTGAGACAAAGTTTAACATAGTCCCATGTTAGGACCATATTGAGTAGAAAAAATTAGGGCCATTTTATTAAAAGAAAAGGTTATTAAAAATAAAAGGAAGCTTTTTGGTAGATTGATTTGGATGCAAAAAGTAGTTCATTAGGAGAAAAATAATTAAGCAGTTAAAGATCAAGAGGAAAGACAATCTTGAAAGAGGAACAAGAAATCTATCAAGACCCAATAAGAATTTAGAGATTCAAGAATTTTCTTCGTCTTCCTTTCAAAATTTCCCTCCACCTAAACATCAACTTTTCTCATTTAGTAAGTATCTAAAGCCCATTAGTAGTTTTCCTATTCGGGTAAGCCCAATGGTGACTCATATTGGAGAATGCTTGACCCATCCAAATATCTTAGAGGTCCAACTGAATGCCATCAACTTGTCAGACTTAGAGTTTCCCTCCATTTGTGACTCCTTGTACACGAGTTAAAGACAAGGTAAGCTTCCAACTACTTCAAAGGGGAGTCCTAAATCATTGAAAAGTATATTATCAATAGAGGCCCCTCCCCAGAAGCCTAAACTTTTTCATCCCACCCTAGTGAATGGGTTGTTTCCCCTCTTCAGGAGCTTCTACAAATGGGGGTTAAAGCATGGTCATGCAACTTAATTGGTTTCTTACATGAACAAAAGGCCCTCTTTCCCACAAGTTCACATATAGGCTCATACCAGATGGGGGAATAAGGGTCTAGTGATAGTGCTCCAGACTTATTAGGATTCATTCATCTTTAGATTCAGAGATGAGGAAAGCTTTTCTTCAATTATGGAAATAAGACCATGACATATTAGTGGACAACTGTTGTTTGTTTACAATTGGGTTCTAGGTATGGAATTGGACAAAATGGTAAAAATTCCTTCCCAATGGATCAAATTCTATAATGTCACTATGAAATATTGGACTTTAGATAGTTTGAGCTTTTTTGCTATATTAGTGGGTAAAACTTTAACATTTGACTCTCCTATTGCTAAGTTTGAGAGAATATGCTATGCTTGAGTATGTGTTGAAGTTAGAATAAGGGATGAATTACCTAAGATGCTTCTTATCATAAAACTTGATGAGGTTGGGGAACTAGTTACAGTTGAGGCCAGACTCTCTTACAATTGGAAGCCTCATTTAGGTAAGAGGTATTGAAAGAAACATGTGGAGTGTTTAAAACAAGTGAGTATCTAGAATTGATAGGTTATAGGGAAATTGAGGATTATGGTGACTTAGAAACTGATAAAGGGGATCAAATTCTCCCAGAAGCAACTAGAGGCTCTCTTAAGACTCCCAAAATTTTTATTTTTGACTAGGTACAATGCTATAACTTCTTTAATTAACACATGAATAATAGGGGAACAAGTTAAGGCCGTGTTTAATTGTCACATACAAGCCAAGAGCACCTATTTTGAACATGGTACTAACAAAGTATCACACTCTTACCATTTATATCAACACATACCCATATAGAGACAATGTCCTTCTATAAAAAAAATTTAAATTTGAAAACTCTCTAAGATGTCAATAACACAATCTTATGTCTTCACTATATTCATTTATTGTAGCTTCTATTTCTTTGTCTCTAATTTATTAAACAAACATGACGTGATATACTAACTGTGCCTACCTATTATTCTAAAAACAATAAATTATGTTTTCTTATATTGCCTCTATTCATCAAACATGCATATGTAGACTGTTTGTTCCATTCAGTATAGACCTGATACACTTTGTTTAGTGAACATAACAAAAACACGATAGCATGTAAAACTTATGTTCACCTACGATATAAAGTTGTATGAAAAGCATCTACATCCTTACATCTTGCATCTTTTCCAATTTTCTTTCAAATCTAACCAACCTACTGCAATTTATAGTGATTTAAGCCTTTCCGAGGTAATTTTCTACTTGATTTTAGACACCAACACCATCAATTTGGAGATTAAGAGCATTAATGTGGGCAAAACCCATTTTTACTACAAATAGGGTTTTGTAGTTTTTTTTCCCCATTTCTTGCATCCTCCTTATCCTTACATATGTGAAATCTAAGTATTTACATTCCCCTAATTTTAGTATTTAAGTTATTTATGGATTTCTTAAAGATGATAGTTGAGTTTTGTGGTTATGAACATCCATTGTAGGGAAAGTTTTTGAGATTGTTAGTGATAGAATTGAGTGAATTATGGCCTAACTTAATGTTTTCATGCAGTATTTGTGGTAATTGTGCATGAAAATGCATAAGGATGTATCATATTGGCATTCCTTAGTGCTATTCCTTGTATTTGGTCGTTCGAATTTTGAGGATAAGCTTTTGGATGATTCATATTGAGTTTAATTACCCTTATTTGCTTAAATTCCTTTACAATTTATCTTGACATATTTATTTTTATTTTTTGCATGAGGTTTGATCAAAAATTATTTTTGGGGGGTTTTAGGAACTTAATGGTAGAATTTAATCAATTTGGTTTTTAAAATGATGTTGTAGAATGAAGAATATGGTTTAGGTCGTGTATCAATATGAGAGGAGTATAAATGTGGGATACATTATATCATGCTTTAGGATTCATATATTTCATTAATGATTATGTAAGTTGGCATTTAAATAATTGATTATGATTTGTATATATAGTACTAAATTGTGATGTATTATAATGTAATACTATATATACGATGTTTCGTATTGTATCTCACATTTTAAAAGTTGATTTGGTCAATTTTTAGGTTCTCTACACATTTACCTTATTATAGCTATCTTAGGAATTGTGCATAATAGTAATAATCTATTGTAGATGTTCCATCGTTGACAAAAATGGTGAAGTAGCATGAGCAACTTGAGCATCTATCTATTTTATTTTATAATTGAGCTTTAACTAAACTAGTATCAGTTATTACGCATAAAGAGGTTTAAGTCAATGCGATAAAATGACTGGGGAGTAACGCAAGAGCTTGATTTGGTAGATCGACTAAGGATGACCTTAGATTTTGATGGGTGGCAAGAGTTCTTTGGCATTTAGGAGCCAGTCTATCAGGAGATATTTTGGAGTTCACATGCACATTCTAGTTGGAATAGAGCAAGACCTTATGGGATGATAATTTAGTGATCCAATTTTGGCTAGGAGGCATGCAACATAGTTTTAGTTACAATCAGTTTGGTGTTCATGTTGGACTCTATTATAAGGTATACATTTGTAGTTTGTAGCCTAGTAGGATATAACTTGATCGGGATCACCTAGATGTACATTCTACAAACAACTAGAGCGATGTGCTATCGATATAACCTTGCTCTCAACATAGTCAACAAGTTGGGGTATGATCATGTAGCATGTCCATAAATTACTTGTCCACTTTGTGTGCTCAGCGAGAGAGCATATATGTTACCACTTATGGGAATATTTGGGGTATATGATCGTAAAAATTTTCTAGGGCTATTCGCTTTAGTCTAACTTTTGTATGATCAATGATGTGTTGATTATCATGTAGCTAGGGAGGAGATTAGGGGTGCTTGATTATGAGAACAAGTTGATAGTGATTAGAAGACCCATTCTTCTTACGATGGATTTACTATGAGTGATAAGGATGCTAGAGATTCAGCTGGATTTATGGGCAACATTTTGCACTTATTAGTATACTACTATAAGTAATGAAGGATGTTTAAACACAAAGAGACTAAGCTAAAGGTGAGGAGTAGATGATAGTATATAGACCACCCTAGGTCTAGACCTTTGCCACCTACCTCACTGTATATAGAGCAATATATCTAAATACACTAATAAGGTTGTCAGATCACTTAGATATAGAGATCCTCCCATGAAAAATTTAATTTATAAAGCTCAAGAAAGAAAATTCTATACCTGCAGTGCCTTAGTAGTAGCCAAATTCGTAAGGAGATTTAACATTAAAGGAGCCTATAGTTGAGCAGGAGATGAGGATCATATAGTACTAATGGTCCAAGAAGAGATACAAGACACAACTATCGAATTCCAACAAGAAATTGTGTTGACAAAATAACGGAATAGCAATAAAATAAATGGAAACAACTAATCTAAATGTAAGGCATCATGCAAAATCACTATCCTAAGTTGAAAATTTCACCTCTATGGTGCTACAGCAAGATAACAGAATCTGACCTAAGGGTTAATGTCTTCTCCACTAGCTTCGATGCATTCCAAAGGTCAAAGTAGGAACTATTTCTGAGAATTAAGAAGAAAAATAGAAGAACCCATAAGAGAATTAATATGTGTGCGGTGTATGGAGAAAGAAGATGCGTGAGTTATCTGGAGAAGGAGAGAAGCATCCGTTCAAATTGGGGACGAAGTTATAGTAAAATAAAAGGAAGTTTGGGCATAATAATAATAATGGTAATTAAGAAATGAACATTATTGGGTAACAATAATGGGAATCTATAGTGAGAGTAAGTGACAAACATTAAAAAGATGTATGAATTAAACTAAGTGGGCTCCAAAAGGTTCATGTCACACATGCGATGCCATGCCATGCTACAGCTGGGCTAGGCCCAGCTACATGCCATGCATGTGTGTGTGGTATCCATACCCTCCTTAAGAGATTTGATTCAAAGTCTCACAAAATACTCTAGTATATAAACTAGGTGAATCTCCCTTACTCTTTCAACATGGGATGCAAACTAAAGAAAGAAAGAGAAGTTTCAAGTTTTTGAACAACACCAACAAATTGAACATTAGGATGAGATGGAGAAAAATGCTACAAAGTTGTCTATAAGGGACTTAATAGATATGATTCTAATAGAGGACTCTATAGACTCGTGGGTGATTGTCTCATTTTGTACTGGCTATATATCCCCTTACCAAAATCGATTTTTATTTTTTACTTTCCTATTGTATTTTATTCCTTTTTTGTCAGATGTCTTGACTATGATACAAAGGACTTTACTAGAGAAAAGTTTTCAGCAGAAATTCAATAAGGCTTGGATTTGTATATCTTATATCAAGCAAGTGTCAGTCTTTTATCCTTTTTCTCTACCTTTTTTTTTATTTATTTTCATTATTCTTGTATGTTTTTTTGTATAAAGTATAATGTCTAGCTAAAGTGTGGAGGAGGGACTATTCATCTTTTCGTTACCCATGCCTTACAAATCTTTTTTGATTTCTTAATAAGGATCAATTTTCAGAAATCCATTTTACTTTGAAAGTATATTAATTGAGATAATTAACTCTAAATTTGATTGTCTTTGTGATTTGAAAAGTTTGGGCAATCAGACATAAGTGTTGACTACTAAGTTTAGTTTAATTTCTTCATAAATTCGTTGTATGGATGATAGGTGCTTAATTGATTATGAAATTATTCCATAACATTTAGCGAGTATTGACATGAAATTGCTTAATATACTCACTTTGACTCATATGTAATTTTAGGTACAATTCGAAAGCAAAAAAGTTAAAGAGAGTCAAAGCTCTATATTTTGGCCATCTTCTGAAGATTAATTTTCACTTATCTTCATGGAGCAAGAAGAAGAAAATTAAAAGACAAGAAGGAAAAAATGAAAACACAAAGAAGAAGAATTAAAGTTGTTCACGACATGCAACTAGAAAAATAAGGAAGTAGGAAGCTTTGCATGTTTCATGAAACAACGTTAATTTAAAAGATGATGGATAGTCTAATCCGCTAGGAGGCTAAGACCAAAATGACAACAGCCCAAAACATGAAGAAAACCAAAATAGGAACTTTAGAAGTAGATGAAGGAAACTGAAAGGAAGTAGTTTATGATAAAAACGACGTAGTTCAAATGGGAAGCAGTAGCACGCTAAAATGACAGTGCAAATGGGAAGCCAGTAGACCAAGCACAACATCTAAGTAGCAGAAACATAAATGCCATGAGAAACGACGATATAGACAATGTCTTCACTTTAACGTAGCATTAAAAGGAGGACATGTCACAATAACCGCAAATGTTTTGGCTAAGGCATTAGGATGGTTTTAAAATGTGAACAATAAGTTAGATCAACATGTTAATTTGTCACATCACAAAATAGTAGCTTATGAGAACAGGAGCATTGAGAGGAGGTGCAATAGGGAAGAACATATAAGGGATCTTCGGTTAGGGTTATAACGTGAGGCTAAAGCATCTTGTTGGGAGAGACCCATAAAGGGCTAGATGTCCCAATGCCAGTTTAGAGGTGACATCAATGTTGACGACTCGGGTTAAGTGTATTTCACCATTTTTGTTGTTTCTTTCTCTCATTATAAATTGATTACACTATCCTATGTTAATTAATTTGGGTTTTGTGTATGGATAATCATATTATCATTACTGTTTGGATATTTGTGTATGAACCCTTTAGGTATTATGAAAACATAATTTTAGTACGTTCATTGAATCATTTGTAAGTCCATTGCTAGAATTTCAATATAATCTGTAATTGTTATATTGAAATTCATGCATAACAACTAACAATTCATAATCATTAGGGATAACATGACCTAGGTTAAATGACGCATCGTATATGGCTATTCCCTTAATTAATCGATTTTCCTAATTCGTAATATGACCGCCTAATTAAATCTAGAGATCGTATCCTAGGTTATTCGATGGTTAGGTTTAATTAACGATCATATCTTAATTAAACACTATCTAAAGGAAAACTCAGGTTAATTATTAACCCATGATTAATAGTTGCTAGGAAAGGTTTAAGAATAACAAATCCATAAAATATGTTTAATTAGGATGTAGGTTGGGATTGAACTAAAGAATCGGGTCCTTACTAAATTTCTCAATTTTTTCATTTTTTGCATGTTTTTTTAATTTGTTTTCATTAGGTTAATTTTATTTTATTTTCTTACTTTAAAATCCAAACCCCTCCTCGTGCGTTAAATCTAAACACCAATTAATTTCAACAACATTACACACTCTCTGTGGGATTGACCTAGACTTACCACCGCTATAGTAGTAGTATAGTTATTTTATTTTGACTAGCGTTACGATACGCTGTCAATTTTGGGTCGTTGCCTGGGAGTGTAGTATTTTAGTTTTAGTTTATGATTTAATTGGTTTTTGTATATATTTGTTCGTAATTGGTTTCTTTTCAGTTATTTTGTGATCCTTTCTTTATTCTGTTTCGTGTTTGTGATTTATAAATTAAAAAAATCGTGGATGGAAGTAATTTTTTCTTTAACTCTTATTCTCAATCCTATAACCAAGGATAGATTGATCAACCTAACTTTAGTTATGGATAGGATAACCATTAGAATTACTTCTATGATAGTTTGCAGGACACAAAACAACTCCCGTGTGGACCAGAAGTTTATTGTCAAAACTTAGGTATATCTTTGGAAGAAATGATGAATGTTGTGATTGCTAACAATCTCCAATTTCAACAGAGCATACAAAAATAGTTGCAACAGTTCCAGCAGGAAATGAAGCATATAACGTCTAGAAACCATAACATGGTAAGCCAAGAGGTGAGATCGCAGCAAGGATTGACTACCTAGAATCAGAAATGGAAAAGGAGCAGCCATATCAACCCGAGGTAACCCAATGAGCGTTAGTGCGAAAACCTTACAGAGTGATAAGGAGCTTGAGAATTTTGAGAGCACTACCCAAGGAGTTGCTTGTGTGGAAGAAGTAGAGGAGGAACTCGATATAGAAAAAGACATATCTTTTAGGTCAAAGGTAAATACTGAGTTTCATTTTTTCGTTGAGAATGACTCTTTACTTTTACTTAGTAGGTTAGAGGAATTAAACAAGGAAGAAAAAGGTGAAGAGACATTCGAAATCTTTCAAGAAAGCATGGACCCAGTAGAGATTGAAAGTCTAAGGATATGGAGAACACTAAATAGGAATGATGATCAACTAAGGCCATATCCAAAATAACCTCATGTGAAAGTGGTGCTAACAGTAATACTTGAATATCACAATTTTGTCATGTAAGGAGAAGATGGAGTCAAGCCAGCACGTTGGCCCCTGAATTTTTTTCTTTAGTTAAGCATGATTTAAATGAATTATGAGATGTTGATAGATTAATTTTGGAGTTTAAATATTATGTCTATATTAGTAGGATTTATTTCATTGGATTGATGAATTAAAAGTAGTCAGAATAGATGAGGACAATTTTGGCATAACACTTAAGCATTTAAGACCTTAAAGCATATAAGGAAGGGTAAAATGGGAATTTTACAATCATTAAGGGTAAAAAGAGAAGAAGAATTGTGTCTTGCATTTGAAGAAGAGAGAAAACATGAGTGAGAAGAAGAGAGAAAAATACGAAGACAAGAAGAGAAGGAGAGAAAGAAGAGAAAACAAGCTAGGTTTCAATTTTTCTTAGCCTTCAAGAGAGATTTGAGATTGTTCAAGAAGAAAAAAAAGTAGGGGAAGAGAAGAGCTTTCATTAGAACCAAGAAGCTCTTCATTTGGTGAAGATTCAAGGTCTTACTTAATATTTTAGATTTTTGGAAGATTTTAGTTCAAGAAGCTTAGGAAATGCATGGGTTTAAGCTTTCTAGGATAAATTTTATGCATATGTTTCTTTAGGTTATAAATTGATATTCCTATTGAATGGAAATTTTTCCATTGATGAAGAGAATCAAGAAAGGCAAGAGGAGCAAGAGGAGAGGCATCTTTGAGTAAGTATTAAGTAAGGAATTCAAGGTGGGTTTCATGTTTATAATTGAGTTAATAAGCTATTAGTGTTTTTTTCAAATAAATGGAAATAAATGATTTTAACTACTTCATAAATGTGCATTTATTGCTTTTTAAGTGCTTTGAGAAAGTATTACATGTTTATGGTGGAATTTATGAACCATGAGCATTTTTCAAATCAAGAAAGTTAAATGTTCTCAATTGTGTTATAAATGTTGGATTTATTGCTTCTTTCAATAATTGAGAAATTGCTATATGTTTTTGTATGTGAATTGTGTTGATGATTTATAGAAAGAATGAGAAAATGGTTTTTGAAAAAGATGTTGAGTATATGAAATCCTATTTTAGAAATGTGCCATTTTGGGCAACATATTTACAAGTTGTGAAATGCATAATTATGTGGGTTTATGGTGGTTCATTCCATTATGTCAAGTGCACTTTGACTTTATTAAAGGCTTCTCTTGCCTGCTAGCTAGTGGCATGGAGTTCCTTCATGGACTCCCTTATGTTTACAACTACACCAAATCATTATGTGGAATTGTGATAGTACATTTTGTTTACATCTATACAAACCATTATGTGGGAATGTGCTAGTACATTCTATTTACGGACTTACCTAAACCATTCTGAATTTCTTATGTGTTTATGATTGGATGACAATTTAATGCATATGTGACTTATGTGTTTATGATATGTGTTGACAAGTTGAGAATTTGAGAAATAAGAGTTTGATGATTTTAACGCGAAATTACTATGGTTATGAAGATGGTAAATGGTTTTGCTTATTCTTGAGTATAAACTTGTTACCCACAAGCTTTTAAGCTCACCCCCATTCTCCTTTCCATATTCAGGTGATGAGCAAGAGACCGAGTCGTAAAAATTCATGGCATCACCCCGAATTTGCCTACTTTTGTATTTTAAGTTAGATTTTGTATACATAAGGCTTTAGTCGCATTTCAAGTATTCTTGTTTCAATCTTCTTTTGTATTTTTGGATTATGAAGCAAATGTTGTATTGGGGCTTGAGATGCCCATTAAAGCTTTGTAAACTCAAATTTTTTGAGATCAATGAAATTTAGTTGTGCTTATTCATGAACTTCTAGGTTTCTGCATTTAAATTCCAAGCATTTTCATAGAGAGTTTAAAGGGTTAACGTTTGTGTCTATTTTAGTTTGAGTGGTTAAAGGTTGTGGGAATTGTATGTGTAAAGAGTTTAGTGTTGATTATTGGGACCGGTTGTGAATTTTGAAGGTTTCGCTGCGGCGAAGCCAAAACTTGGTTGCGATGAACCTTTCCCGAAGGAGTATTCTGAGAGATTTTTGGTTATCTCGCCGCGGTGAAGTATTAACTTTCGTCGCGGCGTATTTTTCTCCAGAGAATTTTCCATTTGATTGTGTATCTTCATCACAATGAAGCCAAGTGTTCACTGCGACGTAACTTTCCCAAAGGGTGTTCGGATCTACTATAGGGGAACTTCATCGCAGCGTAGTTTTCTGAAGATTCTACTTCAACGTGTTGAAACCAAACCTTGGCTGTGATGAACTTTTCTCAAAGGTCATGGGGATGTTTTCTTTGATGTTCATCGCGACGAACCTGCCATGTTGCTGCGAAATTTCTTTTAGTTTCTTAAGTGTCTTGACCTTCCTTTTTCCATAACTTTCACTCAATTATCCCAAATTGTCGCCTTGGGACTAGTAACAGGAACTGGGCTCAACATCTTATGATATCAAAGAGACTAGGTTTAGGAGTATCTTTGGCATGAAATAGGTAGTTTTAAATTACGAAATGAACATGCATTGTTTTTGTATTGTTTCACTGGATTTGAAATTGTTTCATATGATTTGAATTATTTCATATGATTTGAAGTTTTTTTACATGAAACATGAACTAAAAGTTTTTAAATGCTTTTGAATTGAAGTAGTGATTATGCTGTCTCCAAAGAGAACTCGAGAAGCCATGACTCTATCTTTCTCTCACCACGGGAGTACAGATGAATCATATGCCTTACAAGATGTGGGGACACATTCTGCTCATGATTCTGAGGCACCTAGTGTGCAACATGAAATGCCACTACCTCCTCCTCCTATACCTACTATAGATTCGCGTTTCTTTCAAGCCTTTGCTCAGGCTTTCACGTACGCCATGGGCCAAGGGTCCTAAGCTCTGGTGTAAGCTCCAGTAGAGAGGAGAAGGCAATATGACAAGCTTCACAAGTATGGAGTCGTTGATTTCAGTGGGACCACCAATCCTGAAAAGGTTGAAGCATGGTTGAAGAGGACAGAGAGAGTCCTGCTTCAGATGAAGTTCTCTATTGAGGAGAAGATAGATTATACAGTGAGCTTGCTACAAAGGGACACACTTTATTAGTGGGAATTAGTGCCCCACAGTTAGGTCACACCACCGATATTAACATGGAGAGACTTTTTCGAAGCTTTCAAGCGTAAATAATTATGAGGATGTACGTCCAAGAGAAGGCTAGGGAATTCCTGAATCTCATTTAGAGGGATATGAGTGTGAGTGAGAACGAGCTAAAGTTCACCTAGCTTTGAAGGTATGCAGCCAATATTGTTGCCAATAAGGAGGATAAGTGCCGCAAGTTTGAAGAAGGACTTCATTTGGGGATCAAGGAGAACGTGTTGATCCATAACTTCTGTGACTTACCAGTTATTGGTAGATGTTGCACCCCAAGTGGATAAATTAGAGAATATAAAATATGAAGTAAATAAGAAGAGGAAGAACCGAGAACAGTCTTCCAAGAAGGGAATGAGTGCTCCAATGCTTGAGAGAAAAGTGAGGAGTTTCCACACATAGAGTGAAGTGGGAAGTAGTGGCTCCGTCAAGAACAAGCAAGCCAAGGCAGCTTTAGTGCAAGCCTCAACTGTAGGAGGAAATAGAAGAATAGAGAGGAGTAGCTACACAAACCCCCAGTGTGAGCATTGTGGGAAATTTCACAGAGGAGAGTGCTTCAAGTTACTTAGAGCATGTTTTCGATGTAGAGAGAAGGGCCATACGGTCAGGGAATGTCTCCAGACATTAAGGCAAGATAGGTTGTAGATGTAAGCCCCAAAGAGAGTTGAAACAATAAGAACTAGGCCAACCATTAAGGTGGAAAATTTTGGAGTGGCAAGGAAGGTTGTTCCTTCAGGACAGCCAAAGGGTCAAGCACAGGCAAGGGTATTTTCCATGACCAGAGAGGAAGCTGCAGCGGCACCTAAAGTTGTCACAGGTATGGCTTAGTTATTTAATTATGAAGTATATGTCTTGATTGATTATGGCTCCACGCATTCATTTGTATCTGCAAGCATGATTTTACATAATGTTAATCCAGTGCCATTGGATAGTCCATTAATTGTTAGCACTCCCTTAGGGAGAAAGATGATAATAAATCAAGCATATAGAGACTGTGAACTTTTTATAGATAGTGCTAAACTAGTAGTGGACTTAATGCCCCTTGATTTGAAAGGCCTAGATGTGACACTGGGAATGAATGCCATGGAGAAATATTACGCAAAGTTAGATTGTAGCCTCAAGAAGGTAGAGTTTGATCTAGGTATGGGTGAGAGGGTGATCTTCAAAGGAGATAGGAGAACACCATCACCAGGAATTATTTCAGCTTTGTTAGCTAACAGGATGATGAGAAAAGGGTGTGAAACCTTTTTGGCACACATTGTAGACACTGACGTGAATGAAGGGAAGTTATAGGATTTTTTTTATTGTAAGGAAATTTCCAAACGTGTTTTCAGAAGATTTATTTGGTTTACCACTGGCGAGGAAAATTAAGTTTGCCATTAACTTGATTCCAGATACGCACCTATTTCTATACCGCCATATAGAATGACTCCAGTTGACCTGAAGGAGCTTAAGGAACAATTGAAAAAACTGTTAGAGAAGGGGTATATAATGTCGAGTTCGTCACTATAGAGAGCATAGGTTCTATTTGTTAAAAAGAAGTATGGATCATGGCAGATGTGTATTGAATGCCGGAGACTCAACAAGATGACTATTAAGAACATATATACTCTGCCGTGAATCGATGACTTGTTTGACTAGTTGCAGAGAGTAAGAGTCTTTTCTAAAATTGAGCTCAGGTCAGGTTACCACCAACTCAGGATCAGGGAATCTAATGTGAACAAGATAGCCTTTAGTATACAATATGGGCATTATGAGTTCATAATCATGCCATTTGGAATGACCAATGCTCCAGCTACATTCTTGGACCTCGTGAATAGGGTATGTATTCAGGGAGTTTCTAGATCAATTTGTCACAGTGTTTATTAATGATAGTTTGGTTTATTCTAAGAATGAAGAGGAACATAAAGAACATCTCATAATAGTGTTACAGACACTGAGGGAGAAGAAGCTTTATGCCAAATTCAGCAAATGTAAATTTTGGCTTTATGAGGTGACCTTACTTGGCCATGTAATTTCAAAATATGGGGTATATATTGATATGAGGAAAAGTGAAGCAGTAGTGCAGTGGCATGCACCAAAGACAGTGACAGAATTGAGGAGTTTTTTGGAGCTAGCAAGTTATTATAGGAGATTTATGGAAGGATTCTCTATGATAGCTACTACACTAACTAGGTTATTGAGGAAGAATCAGAAGTTTATCTGGAGTGATGTGTTGGGACCCCATCCGGAGACCGGACCCCAACTGCTTAAAACTTCATACTATCACTCTTGCTTTAATTCCACGTCTATTGGACCCGTCTCCAGAGCCCAATTTCCGGAGTCCTAAAGCCCTGTGCATATTACCTTGCAGGGTCATAAGCTATCACTCAACATTTGTGACAAGCGCACACCAATTAATCACCAAAATCATAAGTTGATTTATTCATACAAAATGTAGCCCTAAGTCTCGAGATCGATTTGAAACAAGAATCACCTCAAATGGAGTTATATAACTTAAAATATGCTTAAAATACCCAAAAGAGCTCATACTTTAAACATGATCTCTAAACCAACCTCTCACTTGTTTTAATACAAACTTCTTCAATTTAACTCCAAATGGTACCAATTTTTGTGGAAAGAAAGATATATGTCTTAGAAATCTAATGGTTCAAGTCTCACCTCAATTGCAGGTTGGATGAGGGATTTATGCCCAAAAGAATAGACTATGTTCACACCCAAAATCAAATTGAACCTCTTTTGGCGCGATTTCCATAACTTTTAATCTAGATGTAGGATTGAGTTCGTTCTTTGACCATTAGAAAGAAGACATCTGGAAGCTCTCATGAAGACTACAAAACGAGATTTGGCCTCTAACATTGTTCAAATTCACAATCTTTCCCATTGCTGTCCGTTAAACGGACACGTTTGGGTGAAAGTGGCCCAAATGATCTGAGAATGTCCGTTAAACGGACATGCAAGTCCGTTTAACAGACATGAACTGAACAAGGGGTGTTTTTCCACCCGAGGATGTCTATTTAACGGACATCCATGTCAGTTTAACGGACATTGGATTTCCCAAAACTCCAATGCCTCTTCCAAACATCTCACCTTTAACCTAACTTCATAACCACTTGTATACTTTACAAATTTAACTTATTCTAAAGCATAAACACTTCATAACACTTCAAATTCCAAGTTCACTCACCAACTTCACAATTT
>JANITW010000006.1:26598808-26614865 GCA_027564335.1 Erythroxylum williamsii | reverse complement strand
GGCGGCAGACGACGGTACATCCCGTGGCTGAGAAGAGGATGACTCCATTGTGGGTGAGAGAGAAGGAGTAGAAGAGATAAGGAGTAGAAGAGAGAGAAGGATGGCGGTCGGCGGCTGTCGGTCGATGAGAGAGAGAGGAACGTTTGATTTGTGAGGAGTAGAAGAGAAAAGAATGTTTGTTCGGTCGTGTGGATGATAAGATAGGAAAAAAGAATGCCCTCCAGGCGATCACTGGAATCAAGAATGCCCAGACTATGCAACTAGAGGCAGTTGTGGCAAGAAATCCGATACTAGTACTGGTAGATTCAGGGAGCACGCACAGCTTCATCAGTAAAGCGGCTGCCCTACAAATTGGATTAAAGGTTTAGCAACAACCAGGTATACAAGTTTTTGTAGCTAATAGGGAGTAAATCCCCAGCTCAAGCATATGCAAAGCCATGTTACTCTAGGTGCATTGTGACTCTTTTTTAACTAATTTATTGGTTATTCCATCACAAGGATTTGATTGGTGTTGGGTGTGAGATGGTTGGGTACTTTAGGTCCAATTCTATGGGATTTTAAGTCCCTAACCATGAGCTTTGAGCTAGCAAGGAAAAATGTGGAGTGGTACAACCAGAAGGTGGAAGGAAGCATCCAAGTGCATGCTGTGTAGGTTCAAGCGCAGCAGGCCCTAGCCTTGGAGAAAATCTTGGTAGAATTCTGGATCTCTTCCGAGAACCAACTGGCCTAACCCCCACTAGATGTTGTGATCACTGAATCACTATTCAATTAGGTTTTGGCCTAGTTGTAGTTCAGCCATATCGGTACCCCCACCTTTAGAAGGATGAAATTTAGAGACAATGCGGTAAGATGCTACAACAAGGTATTATTTAGGCTAATTGGTCACTATTCTCCTCACTCGAGCTTTTAGTCAAAAAGCACGATAGGTCGTGGAGACTCTAAATTGACTATAAGGAGTTACTCTCGTACCATCAAGGATAAGTTTCCCAAACCTGTGGAAGACGAGTTGTTGGATGAATTGTATGGTGCTAAGTACTTCAATAAGCTCAATTTTTGATCAATTACCATCAGGTGAGGATGGATCCAAGGGATGTGGAAAAGACTGCTTTCCACACTTATCATGGGCATTTCGAATTTTTGGTAATGCCCTTCAATCTCACAAACACTCCATCAACTTTTCAAGCCTTGATGAATATGATGTTTCAGTCTTACTTGCACAAGTTCGTGTTGGTTTCTTTAATAACATTTTAATTTATAGTAAGATTTGGGTTGAGCATATGTAGCATCTGCACCTGGTTTTAGATTTATTATGCTCTCACCATCTTTTGTCAAGAAATATAAGTGTGACTTGGGGGAAACTCAAGGGCATACTTAGGTCATGTTGTGCATAGTGCATGGGTTTCCATGGATAGCTCTAAAGTGCAGGCAGTCACAGCTTGGCCACTACCACAATCAGTGAGAGCATTGCGAGGTTTCTTAGGGCTATTAGGATATTACCGCAAGTTCATTAAGGATTATGGGGTCATCACAGCCCCACTTACAAACCTTCTAAAGAAGAATTCCTTCCACTGGAGCTCAAAGGTCGAATCTGCCTTTGCCAAGTTAAAGGAGGCACTTTCCACTTCTCCAATGCTACAATTACAAGACATTAAGGAAGAGTTCATGGTAGAATGTGACGCTTCTGGGGGTGGCATTGAGGCCATATTGCAACAAAAAGGGTACCCCATAGCCTTTTTCAGCCGCGACATTGTTGCCAAGTATTTCACACTCCCAGCATATGATAGGGAGTTCAATGGGCTCGTAAAGGCAGTACAACATTGGCAGCCTTATTTGTGAGGACGTCCTTTCCTCATTCGCACAGATCATTATAGCAATGGCTCGGATTGCTTGCTAAAGAAGCTACGTGGGAAAAAGTTTCAGATTTCCAGCAAGCTCATCCACACTTCGAGCTTGAGGACAAGCTCCTTGTCGAGGAGGGGAGTAATGATGTGGACAAGAATGCATTTGTGGGTACGAAACATAGCAGGAAGAGGATCAGCCCTTTAAAATAGGAGATTTGCAACATCCCTTTAGAATAGGAGATTTGCAACATCTTAGCTTAGGAGTCTACTTAAATATTTAGTATGATAACTAGTAGGTCAACATTCTTATTTCTACATTAGTCATTCTATTCTTGTTCGAAGTCCTATTTAAGGATCTTCCTAAATAAACTAATGCAACTAGCCTCTATATAAGGCTACACTATTTATGAATAAAGCATTCGACAATTTATCATAGAAATATTGCTTGAGAGGAAGAGACCTTGTCACGGACAGGTCTCCCTCTTACGTAGAAACATAGGGTCTACAAAAAGGGAAATCCAAGAGGACTCCCTGGTGGATCGTCCCATGACTAGATCCTATGCCTAGACCCATATCACAAACACTCGTGAATGAATGATCACTGACACTCTCTTATCATTTGTAATAGAATGGTATCTTCATTTAATATAAAGAGATGATAAGGTCGAAGATAGATGAATTAATTGTTATGAGACATGTCCGTGACACCTTCCAATGTATCTTAGAGATTTTGGTGAAGAACCATCCTTCGGGAATTTGCATTTATCCACATACCTAAAGCCAGATTATATCAGTGAACTTAAGTAAATACTAAATAATCAACTGAAAACCACAAGATTACTTAAAAGAATGCTACATACTTGGCTGTTGGACCATCCCAATTCTTAGCATTTCCTTCATTTACTGAATAAATCTTTCCTTTCTTTGGAATCTATAACAAGAAGCATGAATTTTAGGATCATCAAGCATATCTAATTCAAGTAGCACCAGAAGTTTCATTTGCATTTAAATGCAGGACGCATTTTCTATTCACAGACTCATTCAAACCATACACCTTCTCCATAAAGGGGTCCTCAGTTCTTCCCCTGTTTCCATACTAGAAAATTACACATAAAACCCTAAAAATACACAATTAATATTGTAGCTTACAAGCAAGGTCAAGTGATTAAACAGTAAAACAAAACTGTCCATGCAAAAGTAAAATCCTAAAGGAATCGAAGTCAAGTTTCATGGTTAAGGAGTATGGTTGTAATTACAAGTCCTAACAACTTATAAACAGTTTTTTTTTTTTCTTTAGCAGGTTTAAGAGCTTCACGAGGTCTTTGTTACATAGATCACATATCGATAAATTGGTAGAATCTTAAACAGTTAGTCCAACAATCAGAATCAAAGGTACCTTGATATCAGGGTGAGTAAGTATGAACTCTCCAAGCGATGGATCAAGGGTGAATCCATTAACACCACTTCCACTGCTCAGCACAAGCTGCATAATAAACCATCCTTTTGCAATAAGTTGAGCGCATGATGATCCTTAATTTAAACTGGCCATGGAGAAACTTTATGGATCAAATTTTGATGCCTTAACCCATCCCTAAACCAGATGCTATAGGTACGAGAAGAAAACATGAATGGACAAAAAACTGGGTATTAGAATGTTACTGAGTGTTGCTCTTCATACCGTACAAGAGCTTCCATACATGCAATAGCCAGCTGCCAACATGTTCTTTCCAGGTTGCAGGACATCATCTAGAGTTGGATCATGGTCCTGCTTCACCATGTAAATCCCAAAAATCTGGATGAAAGAGAAGAGACTCAATACACAACTCCAATCTCAAGTTATTCTAAACAAAAACCATTAATTTAAGTGCAAGTAATAGATGGACAGAAAAGTAAATATCCTGTAGAATGATTCTGCATGATGTGTATACCGTGCCGATAGAAACTCCACAATCAATGTTGGAAGATCCATCCAACGGATCGAAAACAACGCAGTACCTGTTCACATGGGATGTATACAACATTTATGTTTAAAAAGAATCCAGAATTTGCAACCTAAAAGAAAGAAGAGAAAGCAAGAGGATGGATGGTGAATACTTTCCACGCTTAGCAGGCTCAACAAACGTGGCCTCTTCATCCTCTTCTGAGACAAGGATGCACTACCAAATAACTCAAAATCGTTAAACGAAATGAGGAGATATTGAAACAAAGCTCTTTCAAGTAGATAATCCAGAAACTTACAGAAGGTATTGAAACAAAGCTCTTTTAAATAGATAATCCTGAAACTTAAAGGACATATCGAAACAAAGCTCTTTTAAATAGATAATCCTGAAACAGACAGGAGGTATTGAAGCAAAGCTCTTTTAAATAGATAATCGTGAAACTTATAGTGAAACAAAGCACTAAACAGATAATCCTGAGACTTACAGGAGATATTGAAACAAGGCTCTTCTAAACAAGTAATACTGAAACTTAGAGGAGCTATTGAAACAAAGCTCTTTCAAACAGATAATCCTGGAACTTACAGAAGGTATTGGGAAAAAGCTCTTTTAAACAGATAATCCTGGAATTTACAGATGGTACTGAAAAAAGGCTCTTTTAAACAGACAATCCTGAAACTTACATGAGGTATTAAAACAAAGGACTTTTAAATAGCAACTCATTTTTCTGCACTACAGATTGGCCATGTTAGGAAGAGGGATGCAGCAAATCTGACAAGCAGTATGAAGAGTAGATGGGGATTGGAGTAATAGTGACTTATGTGGTCTCATAAGTATCCCTTAGATTTCAAGATGTAGATGATTACTAGGAACCACAACTCTATGTAATCTAGAACTTTTGGACTATTCTAGATCTTTTGTACTCTAGAATGTATATATATTTCTTTAATGAAATCTGTTAATTTTCGGGGAAAAAAAGCACTTTTAAATAGATAATCCTGAAACTTACAGTTCGTCCACTGCTGACTAAGGCCTTAATGAAAACTTCATTAGAAAGGACATCCAGTTTCTTTTGCTCTTCACCCTGTTATGAAGACAACCCAGAAGAATTAATAATAAATCAAAGAGAAAGGAGAAATCTTGAGAGCAAATGGAAAAAAACATTAACTTGCCTGAACGTTGGTCTCCCCAGCAAGTCCTATGAGCTTGGCAAGACCCGCCTGCACCAATCAAATTGAAATCAATATGATCAGACGCAAACGAACATTTACGTAATGGTAATGGGTTATTTATAAAGAACGAAAGGAAGATGAAGAGACCTTGTTAACAGCAGAGCAAACGAACTTGCAGCCGAGGACAATGTGACTGAGCAAGATAGTGAAGTCACCACGCGACTCAGGGTGTTTGGACTGCTCGCTCAAAACGTACCTGGTTATGGTCATCAAATCGGTGCGGTGAGCTTCGGCCGCGTGATCCATCGGAGGAGGAAGAGGAGGGTGTGTGCTTGTAAATCATCTTATGGGTAAATAATATATATACACCTAGATATATAAGAGGTACGGTCTATCTGATACACGTGGAGGCGTGACACTGAGGACCGAGGTGTGTGGCCGTCACTCAGGATAACGCCTCCCTGCTGTCTTATTATTCCACGGTTATAAGGTTGTTTTTTGGGTTCTTGTTTATTTCTACCCTTTCCGGAAGATGGCAGCTCAGATAACTGCGTGCTGACTCTGCTTTGCTTCATCAGCACAGAACACAGGACGAGGATGAGTGTGGTGGACTTCGAGGTCCTCTCGTAAACATTTCTTCATATTCTTTTACAAATTGTAAATTTGTTATTCCAGTTCGCTTTTCCATACTATTAATTATTTTCGAAGCCAATAGGCGATTGAAGTCAGGGACGAAGACCTTACCTTGACTGTACCAACTTCTATTCTAGCAATTGCCGGATACACATTTCTCCTTTATTCAAAGTAGAGAAGAATGAGATGCTGTGCGCACCGATGGCTTGCAAATTGGAGCCTAGAGAATAATATAATGTCATTGTCACAGGAATTTAAGTAATTTATGAAGGGAGTTTTTCTGATTTTTTTTCCTTTTTCATTTATTTCTTATTTTTAAAAAATTGGGACAACAAAGTTTAAATTAAATGTTAAGTCTTTTAAAGTTTTCTTATTTTAAAGTAAAATATTTTAAATTTTTGATGAACTTTTTAAAACTCAGATTAAAAACTTATGACTTTTTTCTTTTTTTTTTAAGCAAAGCGGGGATTAGTCTGAGAATGAATGATTTAAAGGTACCTTCTCACAATTAAAATTCTCCTAAAAGATCTGGGGTGAAAAAAAAAACTAATGAAACTATTTTCAATAGACGTGGACCCGCATAGACTGATGGACTTAGCTCATAATTCATGACCCACTCATTTTTCCTAAACTAACTCGCACTTTTGAGCCTTAATTTTTCCCTTCCATACCTTCCTTTATGTCATCTGACCAACAAAAACTCGTGACCCGTTTCATGCGAGTCTTCATCGTTTATTTCTTCCCGTGTCTTCATCTTTGTGCTGTCTGCATTATCTATTAAAAAGCCTTTAGCTTTTAGTCTATTTACCGCAACTCTCCCTTCCCCTCCTCGTGATAATACTTGTACTCACTCTTTTTTGTAGGATCTTGTTCTTAGAAGCTCAACTTAGCAATTTTTTCCCTCTCTCCCTTGAAAGTTACTCTTTTCTAAAAAAGTTCATCTCTTGCAAGTATTTTTCTACTTTGTTAATTTTCTTTTAATCCTAATTATTTCTCTGTTAATTTTCTTTTAATACTGATTACTTCCTTTCGTTTTTTATTTATAAGATTCTTTATGTATTTATGAATCTTTATTTCTTCCCTTTAAAGTAGCTTAATTAGCTTTTTTTTGTTTTATTTTCATTGATTCATTTAGGTGAGTGGATTTTTTTTTATTTTAACACCCCCAAACCATCTTTAATTCTTTGCTTGTTGGTCGAGTATGTATTATTAGGAAAGAGATGCGTAGATATGCAAAATCTCTTGTTCTTCTTTGATTGATAGAAAATCATAAATTCCACAAAAAGATAAAGGATACTAAAATTTTTATATAGAAAAACTCTCTAATACAAAAGGCAAAATTATAAGATCAAAGGTCCATTGATCTTCCACTATAATATAATAGAAGGACAATAATTTCTTGTCTAACTTAAACTAGATGTTAGCTTTTCACCTTATATAAGACGGATTATATCGCGTAAATACTTCACCAATTTGTGGTGGATTACTTACACACTCAAACTTAAAAGTTTGAATATTTTCTCAAGCTCTTCATTTTCTAAAGTGGGACTCTTTTTCTCTCTTAGAGTTTGACTCTCATTCGTATTATGCATGCCAAAGGTGTCTTAAAATGTTCTAATTTATAATGGATTTGATGTACCTTCAAAAGATTTATTTTATGGTACAGAGTATTATAGCAAATCATCATTAAATGACTTGTTCCTCATATTTTTGTGTATTAGCAAACCTTCACTAACATTATTAACTTATTCCTTGGCCTTTTCTATGTTAGCAAGTCTCCACCAATATTATTAATTTGATCCCAGTTCCTTTTTTAGATTAATAAATCTTCACCAAAATCATTAATTAACTTGTGGTGTTCGAATAATTATGGAGGAAACCTAACAATTTCTCCCTTCTTAACGTCAATTAGGGGTCACCTAACTAGCACTATGAAAATCATAGAATATTAATATGCTTCGTACAAGAGTGAAAGGTGGAGTTCTTGACTAGGTGTATTACCAAATTTATAGATAAAATATTTTATCCATAATATATCCTTAGATGCTTACGTAGCTGTGATATATTCAACCTATATGGTGGAAAGAGCTATACGCTTTTAGACGTTCGATTATCATGCCACAACCTAGTAAAATTCAAATATTATGATGTTAACTTTCTGGAATCAATATCTTTAACCTTATCAACATCTGTTTATCCTTCTAACATAGGTTTTCTTCTACTAAGCATAAGCACCTTTGGTTGTACGTCGGAAATATTGAAGTATCTATTTCATAATTTCCCAATGTTCTTTTAAGGGAGTAGACAAGAATTGATCACAACATCAATGACATATGAAATCTTAGGCCTAGTACATATGAAGATGTACATGAGGCTACAAATTGTAGATGAATATGATAACTTTTTCACTTATTGGACTTCGCTAAATCTCTTAAGAACTTTCTTAATGTATCAGTCCTAAGATAGCCAAAATAACCTTATGGAATGATCTTGAGTTATTGTTATTTTAAGGATCTACATTGTTAATCCTAAATCTTTTATGGCAAATGATTTTCTCAATGTCTTCTTAAGTGCAACAATTTTCCTCTTACCAAACCCAACAATCAACATATCATCAATATTTAGTAGAATTATTATGAAATCATCACCAATGTACCTCTTTATAAAGACACAATAGTCATCATAAGTCTTCTTAAAGTGATGTTGAGCCATGAAAGAGTCAAACTTCTTGCACCATTGCTTTGGTACTTATTTCAGACCATAAAGGCTCTTTGTCAGTCAGCATACTAAATGTTCTTTTCTCAAAACTGTAAATCACTTAGGTTGCTCCATATATATCTCCTCTTCTAGGTCTTAATACAAAAATTTTTCCTTGACATTGAGTTATTCAATCTCTAAGTTTAGGCTTTCAGCTAGAGCAAAAACTACACGGATAGATGGCATCTTTACCATAGGCGAAAAGATCTCTTCAAATAAACTCCTTTTTTCTGATTGCACCATTTGATGATGATTCTAGCCTTATACCTTGTTTAGGGATTGTTCTATTAAATTTTAAACTTGTACACCCAATTTTTTCTTTAAGACTCATTTTCCTTTAGGTAACCCCATTAGATCATAAGTATGATTCTCATGCTAGGATTATATCTCCTCTTATATGACTTCTATCAATTATTCTTTATGAATATCACCTATGGCCTTTTCACAAATCTAAGGCTCCCCCTCGATGATGAGCGTGAAATACTCATTTGGAGGATATCTAGTGCATGCTTGTATCTCTTTAGTCGATCTCCATAATTGGAATTATTCTATGGGTTCTAACTCACCAGAATAGATAAGTTTTGTGTCATTTCTTCAAGTTGATTAAGACTCTTATATATGATGAAGACTCCATACGATCAAGCACATCATCAGTTTCTTCATGATTTGTCTCATCGATTTGTGCCCCTAAATTATCGTGTACCATAGGGGATAAATCATGATTAGAGTAAGTATTGACCTTGTGTTTAGGTTTCTCTAATTGCTTAGAATCTTAAATGTCTAATCTTTTTTAAAAAATACAACATCTCAACACCTCAAAATCTTCTTATTTATAGGATCTCACAGTCGATACTTCAACTCATCTTGTCGTGAGCCAAGTGTAAAGCACTCATCCTTAGGGATGCAAATAAATAAATGAAATTTGAAAACCTTAAAATGGTCATATAAGAACTTCTTTCCCGTCTATAATTCATCTAGGATATCTCCATCCATATGACCTAAAATAGTGGTTGATAATATTAATAGTTGTCCTTACGACTTCTTCCAAAATGACTTTAGGAGTGTGATATAAGAGATTATGCATAAGATCGTTTTGCTTAATAGTCCAGTTCATTCTCTCAATTACACCATTTAATTGGTATCTTTGGTGATGTTTTCTCGAGCTTGATTATTAATGCCTTACAATATTCTTTAAGTAGGCCACGACACTCTACATCGTTATCAACTCTAATACATTTCAAATTTCTACTTGTCTTGCTTTTCACCTTAGCATGGAACTTCTTGAATGCCATGAGTATAGTCTTTATAAATACATTCAAATCTTTCTCTAATAGTCATCAATAAAAGTAATAAAATATATATAATGCTAATTGATTTTTCAATCATTAAGAATACAATAAGTGCATGTTTCAAGTGTTTTACCGTTCATATTAGGAAGGAGTTTTTTATAAATGAGAATTTGTAACCCCTCTCACTCATATGCCCTAACCTCTTATTCCATAACTCAAAACATAAGTTTTCATAGGCAACATTGGCTTCTCTTTTACACAACTTTGTTTGTATAAAGTGTAGTGATCCTTCACTTCTTCCTCTTTTGATGTTCTTGTTTTTACTTAAGAGTTTCCATTTTTTCATGCCGAATTGATCCATGTAGTTGACATATTCGAGCTTTTCAACAAAGATAAGATTGAGGCATACATTAGCAATATGTCTTCCATCTTTTAATAGAAGCTTGCACCTTATATTAGTCATTAATATAACATTACTGATCCTTATGATCTTACTAATTAGTTGATTTTCCATCTTAATTATATTAAAATCGTCAATTTGGTGTGTTGAGAAGAACTCTCTATGTGGAGTTACATTAAAATAGGAACCCATATCAATAATCTATGAACTATCATCATAGGTGATGTTAAGATTGTTATCTTCTCTCTATGAGGAAGACATCATCATGATTTTTTTTCATAGTGGTTATACTCTTCTTTCTTTTTTAGGTTAGTCTAATTTGGCTTAATAATCTTGTTCTTCTATCTCAATTGAGATTTTGACATTTGATTTTTTGTGACTAGGCTTGCCATAATAGTAGTAGCTGACTATTGAACATGATTTAAGTCGCCCTGTTGACTTATCATGACCTTTGTTTATACTCCTTTCATGAGTCTCAATTATTCCTTTGTTCTCAACAATATTAACATTAAATTATATTGATACGCTATGTTCCTTTCTCTTGGATTCCTCATTTAATAGATTGCCAATGATGGTGTCTATATTGAATTTTTCTTTCGGGACCAAGTTACTAAGTGTGAAAATGAGAGTATCCCAACTCTTAGGTAGTAAGCTGAGAAGTAGCAAGGCCTATAACTTATCTTCAATCCTCATCTTAATTTTTATTTGTTAATTTATAATCCCTTAAAGGTGTTCAAGTATATGCTTAGTTGGGGGTTTAGTAATGGAATGGAATGGAATGTAATATAGACCCAGTATCTGATTTACAAAAAAATCGGTATAAAAATCGATATTTGAGATTAATGTCATTAAAACCAAGATGGTGAATCATAATTTTTGGTGACATCGAATTAACGATGTTTGACATTTTTTTGGTCGTTACAGGAATTTGTAAGAGCGGGTTTTAAAGAACCAGTACAAGGGGGCATTTTTATAAATAATGAAAAGAGTGCCTTATAAGGGAAGCTAAGTGCAAATAAGACAAAAACTTGTCTTCATCCTCCCTCACTTACGAATTCATCATGAAAGCTTCTCCCTCAAAATTTTCATGCTTTGTACCATGAAAATGAAAGAAAATCAAGCCGACCAGTCAATACAAAATGGTAAGTCTCGATCTTGATACTTGATTCTGCTGATTGAAATTTAGTTTCTCACTTTCTTTTACCATAGTTATCAAACCCCACTTGATGAAATTTATGAGTTTGATGATTTTGATGATGGATCCTTATTCTTTGATATCTAATGACTAATTAACATGAGGAAAATTTTTTTTAAAGGTGATTTGGGCCTAAACCAAAACCTAGGGTTTTGGAGTTTAAAGCTGCCAAGGGAGGCAGATTCGTAGGTCCTTCTTATACATTTTTTTTGAGCTATTTACATGTGAATTTGGAGAAACTCAAAACTTTAAAGTTGTAGATATAGGTGCCTATTGTATCTTTGATTTTTTTTACGAATTTAGGATGAGCCAAACAAATGAGATATAAGTCCCAAATTGAAATTGGTTTAAAATACCAATAGGATTGAAACACGAAATGAAAGTTAATTGTTTGAGAGATTTAGAGTCAGAATTGGATGATGAGGTCTTATTATGAAATTCTCAAAAATGTGTCATCGAAGTGCTATATAAAGGTAATTTTAATTGGATGAGTATCATGTGAGATATGATTAAATAAGTGAAGGGTGTTACTGACCTTAGTGACACAAAAGAGAACAGAAATAGGATAGCCTTATAAAAATCACAATAAATCCAAATTACATAATTTTTAACCCATATTTTGATATTAGATAGCCATATGAGTCTATTGAAAATGGAAATTTGAATCACCTCAATTAGATAAGAAAGGAATAAGTTTTAATGATTTTAGTCAGGAAGGGTCCAACTCATGATAAAATATTAAGGCTGACCACATATGGGATATTTGGAAGCCTAAATGACCAAATTAGAAAATGGTCATAAAAGAAAAAAAATTGTGAATTTATGTGTTAACTAGAGGTATGAAAATTTTGAAAAACATTGGACCTATGTAGAAAAAGTATGCCTTCGCGAATGAGACCTACGCGGATGAATCAATGTAACTGAATAGGTTCAAGTATGATTAAGCTAATCAAGACATAAACAATCAAGTACTCCAAATTGTGAGCTAAGTTTGGACATAATGAATCCAAGACTCCTAATTTCAAGGGAAATTTGGCTTGAAACCAATTTGACCTTTATAGAAGAAAATATAAATTTATAATGATATATGTAAGAAATGAGATTTATATAAGAATGACTAATGCAGGTATATGTAATTTTTTTGCATGTTACCCAATAGTTTGTGAAAGCAGACGAGGAATAGAACTAGAAGTTGTACCTAGTACCTCTCAAGTTCAAGAAAATTAGAAAAGAGATCAGAACCATTGCAATAGTCGAGGTGAGTATAATCATGCTACTATACTTATGTAGTAATCCTTTTCTTTTATATTGCGGCTTGTTGAATTGTTCTCAAACCTGTATGACTTATTTGACATATGACTCCATGTAGTTGAGTCTAGCATGTTGTATGCCAGAATGACCAGATGATATTTAAGTATAATTCACACATGCTTTAATGTCAATGTGCTTAATAAAGTTAAATCTCACAATAACTCTTAATTAGTTTTATTTATGTTATTATTAATTTTAAATTATTACATGTCTTTATAATGCTACTTTGTTATCTGAAATACTAGGAGTTGTACTAATTCTTCCACCTCTTTTTTCCTTGGACAAAGAAAAATCTAATAATTACCTATTTTGTTTGTTTTGATACTGCCTCCGCCTAGTTTTGTGATGTATATTAGTACATTCTCATTCTTCTTGTTTACCAGATTTTGTTGTTACCTATTGAAGAATTGTTGAATTATAACTACATAATGGATAATGCATAAATGAGTTCGATAATCGTTGATGTGATTTTGCAGATTTACATTCTCATCTTTACTAGTTTATAATACTTGTATTCTTACTAAGTGCTTTTATTTCTTCATAAGCACAAGTTGCCTATTTCTTATTGCAATAATTCTCATGGTTGCACAACCTTCTTGCTTGTGTATATGCTATATATATATATATATATATATATATTACAGAGCTAGTTCCCTTCCAATTGATTATGCCATTTAAGACACTTACATGCCCATGTAAAGACATTATTTTGTGTATGTTTTTCCAAATGTTAATCTTAAGTACATAATTTGTCCTATCAACTTGCATTTTTATAAGAGAACGAGCTTTGATCGTATTTATTGTAATTATTTATTTATTTATGTATTTATTGTAATTTTATTTACATAATGATTTAGCGTGCCAGTTTTACTTATTTACTGTTTAACTTTCACCACTTTTTTATTGTCATATTTGCATATGGGGCTACCGGAAATAACATCTCTACTATGTAGGAATAAGGTTGTGTATTATCAGACCTTTCTAGATCCCGCTTTATTGCGGGACTTCAGAATGGGTATGATGATGATTAAATAATCTTACATTATGTAATTACTAATTATTATTATTAATTATATATTAGTCACAATCATGCATGTTATTATTATTTATTAAATATCATTAATTAAAGAGCAATATTAAGTATATTATAATTAATTTTAATTAATTAATTAACTATTTAATAAAAAATGTTATAACATCATATAGGTGTTAATTAACAGGTAACAAGAAAAATCAAATAACATGCAAGGTCATGACTTAACAAGTCACAACCGTGCATGACGATCACGCTTGTGACTTGAATATTTTAACTAATTAATTAATTATTTTTGTTTTATTTAATCAATTTATTAATTATATTTTATTAAAAATGATAAGATATATGTGTGTGTCACACCTGTGACCTTATATTTTAATTATTTAATTTATTAATTCTCTTTTAATTAATTTATTAATTAATTATATTTAATTAAAAATAAAAAATATAAATATAGTTAATTAATTAATAATAATTAAAATATAATTTATTTATTTATTTATTTAAATATACTTAATTAATTAACAATTAATTATTACTTATATTAACGCCTATAAATATTTATTTTTCTATTTTTAATTAAAAATACTTAAAAATATATTTAATTAATTAAAATATAATTACATATAATTAAAATATAATGAATTAAAGGAGTGAAGGAATGATTAGCTTAATAATAATTAATAATTAAAAAAATGAGTCGTAGGATCATTTGGACAGCCGGATGGAATTTTGTGTTCGTCCATCCCGTTCGTCCTTATTATTATATATTTAATACTAAACTGTATTTTAATTATATCAAAATTAATTAATTACATTTTAAGTATATTTAATAAAGAGAAACTATGAAATTTAACTTTATTAAGCCCACTGATATTAAAGCATTATTAAAAAAAGAGCTCCTATAACGATTACGAGAATGTGTGAATTATATACATAAATAATAAGGAAGCCACATATTTTAATTATATTTAATAAATTTTTTAATCAATTATTAAATTTTAAATTAATTAATTAATTATATTTTAATTGATTAAGCAATCACTTATCGTTTAGTTAATTAATTAATCATATTTTAATTAGCTAATTTTATTTTTATATGTGTTAAATATATTATAATTAATTAATCAATTAATTATGTTATAATTAATCAACTAATTAATAATTATTTAATAAAAATGCAATCAATTATATATGAACAAAATAACAACTTCCATATCATGCCTGATATATCTTTATTACTTTTCACTTACATATAATAATATTTTAAATTTAGTTTATATATTTTATCCATTTATAAGAAATACATTACACTACATTTCCTTAATTTTTAAATTTTAATTCAAAATTTTTACTAACTAATATTACTAATTATTTTCTAATATTCTAACTTATACATTTTTAATGTAAAGAAATTTAGCCTTCTTAAGAAATTATACATTTCAATATTTAAATATCTATAATAAAATTATTGGAAACGAGAGTGCTAGAATTTATTTTTTGAAGTTGACAAAGTGGGGTCTATAGATACTTAAATGCTCAATCTGGTATCACGGCCTTAGTTTACTAGTTAGATACTTTCTGAAACTGTCATACAATGTGTATGTGTTTTGCTTAACACCTAGTCTTCAAAATGAATGCTTGGACTGTATAAATTCTGCTGAAAGACATAAGACTATTGTCGAGCTATTGTATTTTCTCTTTTTTTTTATATATATACATTTGATAGCCTTCACCTTAATTCATAGAAATCAATTATCTTTTATGGTTTTCATTCACATGTTCATTTTTAATGTATCTTTGTTTTTGTAGGCTATTGCAACTAGACACATCTGCAATAAAAATATTTCTCATAAAAGGTTATTGTATGTGTACATGGTTACTTGCATTAACTTAGCATGACACTCTATGTATCCTTGTTTTATACTTGGCTGGTAGTGCAGATTGTAAAATGTGTGAGTTTTAGTTGTTGAAGAGATGGAGGGAGGAGAAAAGTGCGTGACCGTCCTTTACTTTTTGTTAACTGAAGGATTAAATTTTGTTTTTCTGGATTCTCATAATGTTTATGTTCATTTGATAATCTCATTAATTTCTGGTAGGGGCCCTGTTTATCACAGATTACCACTAAAGCCTTCACGTTTTTGTTTTCTGTGTTGTTTTGATTCTTAAGAACAATCCTAAACATCTTAGGTTTTTATCTGTTTTTTATTTATTTATATTTAACAGTTAGAGAGTATACCTGTGCTGGTGCAAGGAGTATGTTCTGAAGATACTAACGCATAACTGGAAGCAACTACTCAGTTTAGAAAGCTGCTATCAATTGGTGCGCACATAATTGATATGCCTAGTAAAAGCTTTTAAGGGAACATTGCGATTATAAGAATTGACTATAAGCTGGTGTCACTCAATGACTTGTGGAGTTTCTACTGTAAGTTAGCATCATTGATCTTCTTTCCAACTACAGTATTATGCTTGTTTAAATTTAT
>JANITW010000006.1:26586897-26598708 GCA_027564335.1 Erythroxylum williamsii | reverse complement strand
CCCACCCAAACCAAAAAGGCGCCTTTTTAGTTTGGGTAGGTCACGGATCTTGTCGTGCGCGCCGACCCAACTCGAATTAGTATTGTCCCCTTTGGTCTCCAGTCGCGAATCTCGTCGCTCGAGCCTGGGACCTCAGGGTTCTGTTGCGTTGAGACGTACACCTCTCACCATTTGGGCTCAAGTTATTGGTGTGGACCTACCTACGTTATAGAAGAAAGCAAAAAAGCTAATTAAAGTTTGCAATAGTGCTTTTGTTACTTTTAAAGTTTAATTTGAAAGAGTTGGATCGTTGTCAATATGAGCCAATATGATAAATTAAAATATGTAGAAACAATGACACCTGCATTGAGTGTACAGGGACTTAGTTTTTAGTATAAAAAACGTTCAATTGATGAAGGTTTTTCATAACACAGCAATGTATCCCATACACTTAGTTGTATTTCTCGCTGTAGTGCTAGTACTCACCGAAGACTCTCTCGCTGATCCCTATGAGTCTAAAAAAAGACACCACGTGGGCAAATGTCCTCGTCATCCTCCGTCTACTAAAGGTGGTCCCTTATACGAGAGATTTCATACTGGCTCCTGTAATTTTGGAGGAACAAAAGTTTATTTGAGAATGCTTTTTTTTGGCCAGTTACGAGTCAAGATATTGTTCCCGAGTAAGCCCTTAAGGTTGAGCAAGCCGACACTGTTATGTCCCAAGCTGCAGTTGGTCTATCAACTTGTCGTATCAGGAGTGTAGGACAGGAGAAATCGGGAGAGAGATGGATCAGCTTAAACATAGATGGGGCGCAACAAAGGACTATTAGGTATGCTTCAGCTGGGGGCTCCTTCGCAACCGTTTGGGAACTTGGTTAGGTGGCTTCGTCCATCTTATCGGCCTATGCTCCCCTCTAGATGCTGAGTTATGGGCGGTTTACTTGGGTTTATCAATGACGTGAAATTTGGGGTATTGCAGGGTTGAACTAAAGGTCGATTCTTTAAAAGTCAATATTTTTTCCTCTTCAAACTCAAGGAAGTACATCAACATGTCACTCGTATAAGCTATTCGGGTTCTTTTCGATCAACCCTGGACGGTTCAATTCCGCCACGTGTTTCGAAAAAGAAATCGTTGCGCGGATTGGTTAGCGTCTCATGCATTGCACTTTGGTTTAGACATTAATTATTTACCCTCTCCTCCCTTGGGATGTCTTAGTATCCTTTTAGAGGACATATATAGGGTCGTTACCCCACGGGCCACTATTTAGGCCGCATTTTTCTTCCCTTTATATATATATATATATAAGATCATCCCATAGATGCGAACTTGATCAGCAAAGCCGCTGGACCTGGAATTATGACAAATCCTCCAACAAAGGGGCCAGGAGGTCGAAGAAGGTGCCCCAAATGTTCTGAATTTGAAGCAATTGATGATGAGAGGAATCATAACCCATTAGGTGGTAGATTTAGTACTAATGTCATACATACTTCTTCAATTCATAATTAAAATTTTCACAGTTGATTTATAAGGTTGCTATTTTGTATAGCTATTTTTCACTAAAACAAATATATGTAAACATAAAGATTTCAATAAGAGAAATAAATATTGTGTCACAATTGCAGTTGTGCATATTACATTTGTAATATATATTTTTAAATAAAATTTCTTTTACAATTAAAATGTAAATACATAATAAATACAGGTTTCTTCTTTTCTTTTTATATCACACAAGTACATTATATTTTTTATTATGCATATCTACTAAAAGAAATTTACAAATTAATGCAAAAAAAATTTAAGCATTATGTTAGGTTAAATGTATTGCACTATTGCCTTATATTATAAAGACTGATAAAGATGTTATCTCTTGCAGGTATTATGGATTGTAAAAAATAAAGAACATAAAATTTTACTTGGTTCGATAGCTTAAAATGCTATCTACGTCCAAAGATCTCACTATAGTGGTTCCACTAATATCAAGAAGAAGAGAAAGATTACAGAGATTTAGTGTTTTATTTCTCACTATAGTGGTTCCACTAATATCAAGAAGAAGAGAAAGATTACAGAGATTTAGTGTTTTATCAAACACTTGCAAAGAGTCTATGAACTCTCCTAGTACCCACAGATAAGTACCCTAGCATACTTTGATAATTTTTTCACTCTAATTCTTACACTCATTGAACTTTTATTTACAATGTAATGAGAAACGAAATATGTTTGAAGCCTTGAAGTCTGTCTTATTTATAGGTGTTGAATGCTTGGCTTTCAATTGAGCTTTGACTAAGTCAGTTGATGACATGTGCCCCTCACGTGTTTCATTAATGTGTAATTATGACGTTTTGTGTTTTACTTTGCTTCTGATGTATGGGATTCGACTGTGTTTTGAACAATAACTTTTGACTTAGTCTTCTCATGTGTGTCTCACGAGTATGTGTCTTAAGCTTTCTGAGTGATAAGAACATTCGAGAGTTTATCTCTCTTTCCCTCTTCGACACCTTCAGACATTTCTTCTTCTCATCTTCGAGTCTTTATGTATTTTTATTATTTGATGTTTCTGAGTGTATATTGATGGAGTAAACGTGATTATCATCACATTTATTCTCTCCTACTCGGTCAATCTTCACTCTCATAAAAAATCTGAGAGTGATTTAGGAATCCAAAAAAAACCTAGTTTTTGCTAAAATTATAGCGCCCCCTTACCGTAGGGTACGCACCGAGACGCCCGTAGGTCATTCCGATACATAACCCACGTTAAAGGTGCACTACAATTCGATCATCTCTATAAACCACATGGCATCAATACAAATAAGCTGCAATATCGAAATCACTAAATTTTTAAAACCAAAAGATACTTCTCATTTCATTTCTTAAAAACCATAAGTTCACAATTCTGTCATAATTACAACTGTACAGATCCAAAATGAACTACCATAATTCCTAAGTAGGTCACTCCCAAAAGATCCCAGCTGACCAACCTGTGAGCCATAGCTTCTCTTGCCAATGCGCTCAACGAGGCAAAACTATCTGCTAATTGGAGTTAGGAGTCAACTACTGCTGTCCTGAAAAATAATTGCAATGTTGGGTGAATTTGCGAACTCAGTGAGAAACCATCATCGATGGTCCACCCAACTCATGCATATACATACAATTTATATCATATTTATACAAACACATTCAGAAAATCAATACATTTAATTTCACATTTATAAGGCATTTCGCCTTTCAAACAATTCACATTTAATCATTTGTATATGCGATGCACATGTGACACTTTCCATTTTCATTACGTTGTTGTGACCGTGCGCCTGAAACTGTCCCAGTGACGGGCACATTGCGTTGAGCCTGTGGCTCTGAATACATTGGGCCTGAATGCCCTGATACGTTGAGCCAGTGGCTCTAAAATACGTTGGGCACGAAGCCCTGTGCGTTGAGCTTAAAGCTCTGAAATACGTTGGCTCCTTCGGTCACAACTGCCATTATCTGATCATGCAGTTATGCATGAATACATATGTTCCAATTAACAATAATTGTGTCATAACCTATCACACTATGTCCAATTTCGCATTTATCCAATTAAATATCAATTTTGCACATTTAACACTTCTATAACACATTTCAAATTTTTCGAACATCTGTGGTCCGAAATCAATCAAAACAAACACACAAGATCCTTCCTTACTCCATATGGCATAAGTACATAAAATTGAACACTTATAAGTTGAGAAACCAACTAGGTTACTCACCTGCAACTTCCGAGCTACTACCTGGAAGTCCTAGCAATGTCCGTGGAATGACGATCCAACGGCGCCTCTAAAACAGTTAATAATTGCCCATTACTAAATGCTCAGTCAAAACAATTCAATGCTGTATATGTTTAATGAAAAATATGTACAATGCATACTCATGATTTTTCGGCGCTAAAACCCAATTTCACTATCTCTTGCCTCATAACCGAAATTCACTATTCACTAGATCAATAGTATCTATTGATTTCATAAGTCTCCAATTAAATTTCCAATTATCAAGAAATTATCCTTAGGTTGCAATAGGAAACTATAATCGACTTTCTCTCTATGATTGAGATCCCACTAATTTAAATCCTAACTCTCATTCATTTCCTCAATTGTAGACCCCTTTATCTAGATCATAACGAATCAGAAATCACCTCAATTGGAGGTTTGCACCATAAGTTATGCCTCAAAAACTAAATAAATCTAATCAGAAATTCATCCTCGTCGCGACGTACAAGTCCATTCTTCGGGACGTACAACTCGCCGCTCGTCGCGACGTATGCGCTCGTCCTAGCGTACGCTCGTCGCGACGTCTGTTAATTCCTACGTCACGACGTGCGAGCCCTGGCTCATCTTCTCCGATTTCTTTCTTCATTTCTCTCTCTAAAAATCAGTCATAACTCACTCCCAACTACCCATTCTTACACAATAAATACCATAAATGCATCAAACAACTATAAATAACAACATTAAAGCCATTAAACTTACCAAATCGAAGCTCAAATCCTTAAATCCCCAAATCTCCGAAAAATCTCTCAAACCTCTAACAACCACGGTGATCTCCTATAGCCATACCAAACATCATCCTCTCCAAGATTTCTAATTGATATTCAACCACAATGAAAGAGGAACAAGCAAGAATCTCCCAGAGGAAAATCGAAATCGTCGAAGGGAAGAGAAGAATCGTGCCCTAGGTTTTCAAGTATGACCAAAGGGAAATTTAAACTTAGGGCATTATAAAGGGTTGATTTCAACCTATAGATCATAGTCCTCAAATTCATTAAATTTCAGTCTCTAATTTTCAATGGCTCAACATTCTCATTCCTAAAATCACAAATCTAATTTTCCATGCCATTAGCCCATCAATTTCGGAACCGGAATCTAATTCATCAGTCTCTAAGTCATTTTCTCGTTCCAGACCTATAACTCTAAAAATTCCTATAAATCCTCAAAAATATAAAACATAAGATCCTATACTCCAATTTCAATTTTTAATTTTCAAAAATTCAATTCTCATTCCAATTCAACTATACAAACCCAATCATTCCTAAATTCTCAATCAAATCACAATCCAACCAATTCCTGATCACAATTAAATACCGGAAAATACCATGAATGCATGTACCTATAAATGCATGTGCAATTAACCCATAAATGCTCAGTTAGTAAAATGCAGTATGAAATCCTACCCAGTCCCAATTTACTAATATGCCCATCACATTGGTAACGGGATGTTACAAAAACATACAATTCTTTATCATAAGTAGAATAGTTTAGAGTTGGTCCTTTCAACTTTTCACTAAAATATGCCAAAGGACATTTCTCTTGCATTAACACAGCACTTATGCCTACTCTAGAAGCGTCACATTCAATTTTAAAAATTTTATCAAAATCAGGCAAAGCAAGCAAAGAAGTGGAACACAATGTATCTTTCAGTAGATGAATGCCTTTTCCTACTCAGGACCCCACATAAATACAACATTTTTCTTAATGACCTTTGTAAGTGGTGCAGCTACAGTGCTAAAGTGTGGAACAAAATGCTTATAAAAGCTGGATAAACCATTAAAGCTTCGTACTTTTGAAATAGATTTAGGTGTTGGCCACTCGTTAATGGCTTTCACTTTATTCTCATCAAGCTCACTTTTTTATCACCTTTTTGGGATATACGAATTTGGTGGTAACATCCAATCAAATCAATTTTAGTAAAAATCAAAGCACCATTCAATTGATCTAAAATGTTATCTAACCTAGGAATGGGATGTCGATACTTTACCGTAATTTTGTTGATTGCTCTGTAGTCCACGTACATCCTCCAACTTCCATATTTCTTTGGCACTAGTATCACAGGAACAACAAATGGACTCAACTCTCCTTGACATGGCCTTTAGCTATAAGCTCTTCCACTTGTCTTTGTAATTCCTTATTCTCTTCAGGGTTATTGCAATATGCTGGCCTATTAGGCAATGAAATTCCAGGCACCAAGTCAATATGATGTTCCATCCCTTTGATGGGCAGCAAACCTTTTAGAAGTTCCTCTGGAAAAACATCACTATATTCCTACAAAATAGATTTAGCAATAGAGGGCAAAGAATCACCAAGGTCAGCAGCACTAAAACAAGTTTCCTTGTACATCAACATTACAAGTGACTTTTTTTCATAATAACCATCTCTAAAATCTCTCCGTCTTGCATACAAGCTCACTTTCTTATCTCTCTTGCACTCAATGTTTCCCTTTCCCCTCTCACACTCTCTAATTTTTAAATTCTCACTCTTACTCATTTTCCCCTTTTCCCCATTGTGTTTGTTCAGCTTAACTCTCTTTGCTTTTTCTAACTCCTCTTGTTTGCTAAGCTTCAGCTGATCTTCATATACTTCTTTAGGAGACAATGGCTTGAGGTTCCATCTTTAGAAAAAGAATAAGTATTTAGATAACCATTACGTGAGATCTTACGGTCATACTCCCAAGGTTGACCCAAAAGTATGTGGCCTACTTGCGTCAGAATCACAACACATAAAACCTCATAAGAATACTTGCCAATAGTAAATGTCACAACCACCTACTTAGTCACTTTGACCTCGCCACAATCATTCATCCACTATAGCCTGTACACCTTCGGGCATTTCAATAACGACAATCCAAGCTTGTCCACCAAATAACTGCTAGTAGCATTAGTATAGCTACCTCCATCAATAACTAGACTGCATACATTCCCACCAACATTGCATCTAGTATGAAAAATATTTTCTCGCTGTTCTTTTGGAGCATCATACTTAGCTTGCAAATTTAAAGCTCTCCTTGCAACTAGTAAGTCTCCATACTCTAGATATTCTACATCACTTGCATCTTCCAATGGTGACATTTCTGGATCTGTTTCCTCTCCATCTATTTCAACAACCCCATCATCTTTTATGATCATAACTCTCTGAGAAGCTAAGTGGTCATACCCTTGACATCTGAAACACTTTGTTTTGCTACTGCTGGCCGCTAGAGTGGTTTCTTTATTCTTCTAAAAAATCCCGCTCTTTTCTTTAAGATTGTACTTGTCTTCCTTAGATTTTGGTGTAAACCTATCATCTTTGAATTTTGACGAATTCTTCTCTTCACTACTTCTCTTATAGCCTGATTTCCAAGGCAATCCACTACTATTACTGAATTGAGACTGTCTAGCTATTTTTTTTTAACTAAGTTGTTTCTCCACTTTCATAGCAACATTAACCATATCTTCGATCTCCACATAATGTTGTAGCTTAAGTGTTTCGGCAATTCTCTATTCAACCCACACAAAAACTAGCTATAGTAGCCTCTCAGTCTTCTATAACATCTGCCCTGATCATAGTCATTTTTATTTCTTTATGGTACTCTTCCACACGTTTAGACCCTGTTTTAAGTTTTGGAGTCTTTGATGCAGTTCCTTGTAATAATGACTAGAAACAAATCTTGCTCTCATGACATCCTTCATTTCATCCCAAGTTCGGATAAGTCTCTCCCCATTTCTTCTTCTGTTAATTTGAACCTGATCCTACCAAACTATGGCATAGTCTGTAAATTCTATAGCCGCTAATTTGACCTTCTTTTCTTCTGAATAGTGATGACAATCAAACATAAGCTCCATCTTTCTTTCCTACTCCAAATATTGGTCTGGATTACTTCGACCTTGAAAAGAAGGAATCTTGATTTTTATACTACTCAGGTTTCTATCTTCCCTAGCTCTCGGTTCTCTTCTAGGCATGCCATCTCTTCTTTGACCTCTTGTCGCATACTCCCTAGTTTGATATCTATTCCTCTCTTCCATGTTTGTTTTAGTTTGAACATCCTCAAATTCAGGTTGGTTGGTCGGTGTTGGTGTTGACCGACCTTGTTTCGGAGCCTCTAAGCATTCTAATGTCTCTCCATATCTTTCAAATTCAAGATTCATTCAAGCCATTTGTTCTTGTAAAGCCTTTAAAGTTGTGGTTAGGTCTTCTGAATCCCTTTCATCACCTGCCTTAAACATTACAAAGTAACAAGAAAAACAAGTGCAATAATGTTAGTTAAAAAGAAACCTCACTCACTCCCTTACATGTCACTCATATTTTGTTTTTTTTTTACTTTTTCTTTTGATATAAATCACTCTTGCCTTTTACCACTTCTGATTGTTCCCTGAAATTCTTTTCCAACCAAATTCCAAACAAATCAAGGAAAATCAAATTGGAAGTGACACTTTTACGAAAGAAAAGTTGAAGAAATCAAAAGGAAGCAAGAAAAGAGCAATGAAAAGTAACACGTACGGGTCAAGAACTAAAGAAATCCAAAGGATCGAAGGAGAAATTTTGTAATAGGAATTAGCTTTTCAAAATTTCGTTGTTCAAGTTTCGAAATTTTCAATTTCAATTCAAGCAATAATGCAATATAACTTTTAGCAATCCACAATTTTTTTTTTCTATCAATCACCAAACTTCACAAATTCTAACAAACTTCTTTTGGTAACAACTTAGAATTGTAGCAACACTTCAAGATGAACTATCCAAAATCTCAGGAAATTACGATCAACGAGTCAACAAAGCCCTTTTTTTTAGACCTTTTTTTTTCAAATTTTTTAAAAAATTTCATATTTTTTTAGATTTTTCAGATTTTTTCTAGCTTTTTTTTCACAAGATCAATCTTAACAAAAACTAACTACTAACACAACACGAAGTATTAATTGAAATAAAATTACAAAACAAGAAAAACGAAGACGATGTTAACAAACATCAATGAAACGATAACGATAAAACAAGGAGCGAAATAAACAGTAGAAGAGAAATACGGACAAAAGTAAATAGAAAATTGAAACAACAAAAAAAACAAGAAAAACAAATGAAGATGATAAGAACAATGGATAGGAACCTGAAACCAAGTCAAATCTCTAATACCAAATCATGTGGAAGCCCTAGAATCTACTTGATTATGAACCCCTTGATCGATCGGGTCAAAACTCCAACCCAAAAATTCAAAGTTGTCGGAAGATCCTTTGACGCCTTGACCCAAGATTAAGAATGCAATCAGAAACCAAAATGCAAAAAGATATCAAAAGAATGCCACAAATAATTTGACTAATCACTTGATAAATTCATAAAATCGGTTTGTAGAGAATTTCAAGATTGATTCCCTCACAAAGTGACCTAAAACTATTCTCAGTGTAGTCTGAATAGGAAGTGTAGAAAACCACCCTTTTAAGTCTCAAAAATTGGGTCTAAAAACGAAAAGCCTAACTAGGAAAAATGAAATGTCAATTAGGAATTAGTAACAATTTTCTAATAGAACATCCTTTAGTAAATTGAGCATATCTTGGGCTACAGACCTCTGATTAAGACGAATCTTATACCATTGGAAAGCTAAGACAAAAATCTACATTTTCATGTTGATCAGTTAGACTGATTTGGCATGAATCAATGTCAAAATTTTGGCCCAAATCAGAACACGTGAATAGCGTTACTGCCTTGATGTTATTGTTTGTAACTTGATCTCCAAATATCTTTTCTTCATCAACCATGGTATATATAAGCCCACCAAAAGCTTCTCGAAGCCTCTTAGCATTAGCACGATTAATCGATCCTTTCGGCATGGTCAATGGGTCATCTGATAGTTGACTTGTCTTTCGACTCTCTCTAGAGCTCTTATCAAAGAGGCTATTTCCAAATGATTTATAAAGAGGAGGAGGAGGAGGAAGAGAAAAAGAAGAAGAACAACAACAAAAAAGTGAAAAAAGTAGTAGTAATAATAATAATAATAATAATAATAATAATAATATCAAAACATATAAGGTAAACAATCCAATCACTACAAGCCATTTTAGGCAGTTATTGAAGCTTATATTGGTTTTACTAATTTGGCACAAGTTTTGGAATGTGCTCCAAATTCCTTCTAAGAAGTGACATTTGAAGAATAAGTGGTTAATGCTCTTTAGAGCAGCTTTGCATAGGCAATAATTACCATTCAGATATAGGAAATTCAGTCTGTCTAAGGTGGGAAGTTTCTACTTGACAATTAGCCATAGGAGAAATGAAGCCCTAAGGGTCAGGTTAGAATTTTGTATCACCTTATGACATTCCTTGGTTTCTCCTACGCCTCTTAGGATCTTTCATAAAAGAGTTCTTAGTGAATTATCTTAAAGGATTTTACAACATCTATAAATGTACTTCTTGCTCAGGTTAGTATTGTAGTAGAGTATTATAAACATAAACCCTTATGGTTTATTGCCCTATTGATCTCCATCAATCTAGATTTTGATTTTAGATTTTATAGGGAACATATAGCTCATACTCTGTTAGAGATTTGAACCATGAATAAGACCAATGCAACTCCAATTATCAAAGATAAAAAATTTGTTTCCCCATTGTATATTAAATACTTGAACATGCCTTCAAATTTGCCTCTAAGGTTCAATAGTTGATCTAGCCCAATGAGAAAGAAGGTTTGGCTTCCACTTCCTACACACTTTTACCTCTTTACCTTTCAAGAATTAAGTACTAATCCACTTAACCCAGAGTTATTCCTTGTTCTCTATTAACCTCTAAAGCCTTTTCACCACTAACATTTTGTTACTAAGGCTAAAAGGAGTGATTCCTAAACCCCCTTCTACCTTTCATTTGCAAACCTCCTTTCACTTCACCTTAACCATCCCTCTCCTATTTCCCATTACACTCCACAAGAATTTTCTCATAAGTTTTTCCATTGTTTTTATCACCACTTTTGTAAGAGAAAAATTAGATCACCAATATATACATGGATTTTAGGATTATCTTTATCAATAATAGCCTTCCTACCTAAGTTAAGTCTTTATTACACTAGATTGCCAATCTCTGTTGAACATTCTCTATGAGTGGAATTTAGTCCCTTAATTGGAGCTTCCTAGTAGATAAAGGTAAGCCAAAATAGGTGAAAAGGAGAGGTTTGATTTTTATCATAGTTAGCTGATAATGTTTTTGTTAATTAGGAGACACTGCTCACTACCACCATATGGCTTTTTTCATAGTCAATACTTAAATGTGAATAATATCTAAAAGTAAGTAGAGCTTTGATTAGAATATTCACATATAGATCTCTCATTGGCTTTAGAGAATGAAAGTAAGTCATCATCAAACTCGAGACTAAGGGGGTGCTTGGTTTATGAGTTTAGAAGACATCAATCGGTATGGGAATGAAAAATGTCGGTTAGTTATATATTATCATTGTATAAACATTATTTTGACATCTGAATTTTGGGGATTACTCCATACACCCCAAATATGTGAGGAATTAAAGTCATTCCTTCTTTTTTAGTAAAATAATATAATTAATTTGAACATATTGAATATAATTAATTAAAATCAAATATGTTCTAAATATAATTAATTAGAATATGTTAAATATAATTAATGAAAATTAAATATATTATAAATATAATTAATTAGAATATATTGAATGTAATATATTATAAATATAATTAATTATAATATACTAAATATAATTAATTAGAATATATTAAATATAATTAATTAAAATTTAAATATATATTCCAAATATAATTAATTATAATACATTAAAATTAAATATAATTAATTAGAATATATTATATTTTGATACAAAGAATTTAACAAAATTTTATTTTTCCCTTTTTTAGCAAAACAATATAATTAATTAAATATCATTAATTAGAATATATTAAAATTAAATATAATTAATTAAAATATATTAAAATTTGTTTTAAAATAAATTTTAATTTTTTGGTAAACCAATATAATTAATTAATTAGAATATAATAAAATTAAATATAATTAATTAGAATATATTAAAATTTTGATATAATTAATTAGAATATA
>JANITW010000006.1:26560533-26576765 GCA_027564335.1 Erythroxylum williamsii | reverse complement strand
ACAAAAGCTTTTAGGTTAGGATTTTAAGAAAGCATCGTGAATGGGTTTCAAAGGTTAGGTTTTTATTTAGATAAATAGCAAGTGTAAGACATGAGTAGGCAAGTGCCAAGTGTCACTTGCCACTTGTCTTGTTTTTAGGCATTTAATCCCTTTTCACTAACAATTCAATTTCTACTCCAATTTTTCCCACAATTCCAATGGCTCGAAACAATAAATCCTAAAATCATGAATCTAATTTTTTATTGCCATTGGACAATCATTTCCAATACCGGAAATCCAATCAGTCTGCCACTTAGTAATTTTTTCGGTCCGAAAATTTTCTCCAAAATTTTTCAGAAAAAATTCTGAAATTTTCCAAAAATGTAAAACACACAAAAATCCACCCCAATTCAATTTTGAAGCACAAAATCATATTTTTCACAATAAACACATTCATAAACACATATGCCGGGAAATGTCATGAATGTATGTACAATCATGTGCATATGCAAAAATTTCTATTCATGCATATATGGAGGCCATATTATGCATGATTATGCCGAGATAAATTTACACGCTCATAACCCATTCCAACTTACTATTTTACCATTCCCATCGGTGATAGGATGTTACAATTGGTGACAAGCCAAGCTCTGTAACACTCAAAAACCAACAAGATTTTGTTCAATGTGAAAAAATCATTTACAACCTATAATTTTTATGTTTGGTAGGGGAGGAACAAGAGTCCAAATGTTATTGCGATAGAGAATGCTGAACTCATCAAGTATGACTTGGTGCCAGTAAGGAAATTTGTTAGCTAGAGTAAAGAATGTGGGATTGGAAAGAGTATTTGGGGCAGTGACAATGTAGGTGATGAAATCAAAAAAGTGACCAAGGGTATGTGTGTGGTCTTGGGTATGTGTGATAATAGGATGAGTAGGAGGAGGTAATGTAGTTGTAGTAGGGGGAGGAAGAAGTTGAGGGTAAAGGGGGAAGATGTAAAGATAAAGAAATGGGAGATCATGAAGGTGAGGAGTAGGCTGATATAGGTAAAGTTTTGTAGGGAAAGAGATGTTCAATGAAGTGAACAAGACAAGAAATATAAATCTTAGAGGTGTTGGGATTAAAGCACTGATAACCTTTATATTGAGAGATATAACCAAGATAAACACATTGGTACTAAAGAAGGCAGTAAAAGTAAAATCTGAAGGAGATAGCATGGTGAAGAAGAGCAATCATTGTTCATAGAGCAGAAGCTTAGCTTTGAGTTTGACAAAGATGATGCTACTAGTGGTGCGATGTTCTATTGTGGTGATGAAGGACTCGAAATCTACTGGTAGGCCATTTAAGATGAAGAGGATAAGATCATCATCAAAGATGGAGTCACCAATGGCAGCGAGTTTGGTGGCAGTGGTGAACATAGTATTAAGATACTCAATAATGGTGTTGGAGCCCTTTTTGAGGGTGTGGAGTTTTCAAAAAATAAGGGATCATTGGGAAGTGGACTAGAGCATGAAGTGAATTTTAAGGTCAACCCATAGGTTTTGAGCTATGTTGTGTCCAAGAGCAAGTCTAGCAGTTGACCTGAAGAGGGATCCAATGAGGAAGCAACAAACTAGTTGGTCGATCTTCTTCTAATTGAGGTAGTCAGTGGTTGCAAGGTCTATTTGGTCTTCTGGAGCTGAAATTGTTCCATCAATGCATCCAATAAGGTCTGAGGTAATGAAAATATCGCGAAACTTCTCCATGCCACGTAGGTTATAAAGTCCAATGGCGTAGCCAAAAAGTTAGTAATTTGGTTGAATGATAATGTAGGTAGATTGGTTTCTGACATGTTTGGGTCATGAAATTTTTGTCGTGGGGTATTGAAATGGATTATGCTAGTGTTTAGATGTGTGCAGGGATTGAAAATATTTTGCTAAATGGAAAGTCTGGTGTGTGTTTTATGTTTGTGTTTTGGTTTCTATGGCTATGTTGAGGTGATCTAAACTAATGTATGTGTTAAGCATTCTGGACTGGATATCATGGGTTGACTGGAAAAGAAAATTAACGGAATTCCAATGAGCTCTAATACCATGAAAGAGCAAAGTAATACTAAGAAATGGTATTGTATTTTTCATATATTATTAACAGAGTAACATCCTTCAATGTATAACTTTGATGATAAATATATAAGAATAAATAGCTAAATGATAAGACTAAATATTAGATACAACAAAATAGATATTTGCATGTGAAAAATAATGATAAAAGATACAATATAAGTTGGTTAAGATTGTGAGATGTTATCAAAAGAGTCCTCCATCATATTCTTCGTGTACCTCCATGAAACTGTAAGTTCTGATTCAAGTTTTAACCTTTATTATTACGTGCATGCATATTATTATCAGACTCAAAATGTGTCCTCTAATTTGTTAATCAAATCGGGGATTTGTAGAGAATCCTTTATCTTCATGCTCCATAAGGGAACAATATGTCCCTATCATACCCTCCATCTTGATCTTATGGAGCTACTGGTATTTTGATAGGCATCGTGAGCATGTAGTATCTCCTTTAGCCATCTAGTATTAAAAGCTACCACTTGCTTCTCTAGTGAAATCTCTTTGAATATTCTGTGATTTCTCTTCCTCCATATTGCAAAAACAGAGCAATAGAATGTAGCCTTTAGAAAATCCTCGTCCTCTCCCATCGTACAAGACATCTGATTAGCCCATCTTAACGTTTCACTCTCCTTTGTTTCTCTGCGGCAATAATTCAGTAGTTGCTGAATGCAAGACCATATAGAACTAGAGTATTGACATTGGAAAAAAGAGGTGAGATATGGTTTTTGAAACAATTTCGCATAGAACAAAAAATGATCCTCAAAACCCCCAAATAGTATGTCCTGGGTTCTTAGTCTATGTTTGGCTACTAACCAGCTGATAAATGAGGCTTTAGGATTCAGAGTTTTCTTCTAGATGATTTCATACCATTACACCTTAGGACCTTGAGAACTAATTAGTTAAAAACATGTAAAAACATGATTCATTAGTGAAGGTCTTGGATGAATCAAGCAACTAGATTATTCTGTCCTCTACCGTTGCATGAGGTTGATACTTTGGCAGATAAGTTGCCATAATATTAGCCCCTCTAAATCCAACTGTCAGCCTCAATCACTTTGTTCACTTAACTTTTTTATATGACCAAGTGATGCCCACCAAATACCAACTTGTAATTGATAGGCATTCATTTCACATTTTATAGCGTCAAGACTTGATTAGGATTTGAGTTTTGGTAAAGAAAGAAACTTTTAGTTGACTTATTTTCTTAGCAAGTTAGTATACTAAGTATTTCAACTTGCATAAAATTGTCACCAAATAGGTGTTAATAACTACAAATGCAAGGTTTTAAGACACTGTTCGAGTGAGTAGAATCAACTTAATAATTAGTAACCCTGGTCAAACTAGACTATGAAGACAACCTGACAGAGTGTACATTTGATTGGAAACTCAATAAACTTCTCTTTGACAGGGTAAGTTATTCACTTTGACTGAATAAACAGATTCTTCATTTCTGACCAGCTGCTCAAGCCACTATGCTTGGAACTGCTCAAGTGATATATATCTATAAATAAGGAAGCAGTCTTAACGGCTTCCTATAATTGGCAGACCAACACTTCTATGTCTTCCGATACAGTCTGCCTTATGACTGAATATTTCCTGTTTAGGTTGTCACTTGTATCACTTAAAATTGGAAACAAATAACCTTTTCAGGAAGCAGCATTTCATAAGTTATACATAAATAGCAATTCAAGAGGGAGTTAAAATTTTTAGTCAAACTGAAACAGAATTGTGCAATCAATTCCAAAACTTGATATCAATAAAAAGTTGTATCTGTTAATTCGAATTACTCGTATTTTTGAAGTTAAATCTTTCTTTCTATTATTTTTGGTCGACTAACATCAACTAGAAAAGGAGAGTGTAGGGAGCAGCACTAGATGCCTCAGTATAAGCACAGAAACTAAGATCCTCTATCTAATATTACTCTGTCTTATTCTGTCTCATGAAATCTTAACCATTTATTTTGTGGGACTCACACAGGGTCTACGTGAAACCCACATAAATAAACGGCTTAGATTTATTGGACACAATAAAATACCATAATATTAGACAGGAGATCTGAAGTTTAAGACATTGCAGCGTTATTATGGCACACAAGCCAAATACATGGTAGGACAACATGACCTTCCATTCTTACATAACCCTTCGCCTTCACTTTATCCTCTTTCTACGCACAGACAAAAAAAATATCAAAGCAAAGAAAGTGCACAACGATCGAGTTTAATTTATAGTCAACTAGATACTTCCAATGGACTTGGTTAGCCCGAAGGTGATAGCCATAGCCACCCAGCCTCCGATCAAAACCCTCAGCGCAGACCTAACTGGCGGTGCCTTCCCCAACACCGCCCCCAACCACCCAAAGACGAACAAAGCAAAGGTGACCGCCGCTACAACCACCCCTAATCTCACCTTATAATCCTTTATGAATAATGCAACTAACAAGGGCATCATTGCACCCACTGAAAACGCAAGAGCTGAGGCTGCAGCTGCTTGCAGTGGATTTGGCAAGCTCTCCTTTTCTCCATCTCCATTATTTTCTCCCTCTTCTCTATTTTGATGATCATTTCTTTGTTTATCTCTCTTTATCTTAGCTAACTCTATGTCCAATTGTGAGTACACTGACACAAACTCTCCTATGGCCATGCTACAAGCTCCGGCAACTAATCCAGCAAACCCAGTTAGTATCATGGACTTTATGTCTTGTTTTACAGATCCCACACCAATCATAAGTGATGCAGTGGAGACCAAACCGTCGTTCGCTCCAAGGACGGCGGCTCTTAGCCATTGTGCTCTTTTTGAGTAGTCAGACTCCTTGGTTTGAAGCTCTAGGGGTGTTTGTTGCTCGGGATCATTGACGGGGAGAGCATATTTGGCATCATTGGGAGATGTTCGCTCGCTTGCCATGGAAGCCAAAACAAATAGAAGATATGTATGGTTAGAAAATTTGTTCTGTGAAGAGAGGAAGGTGATGGCAGAGAAATGTGGGGGACACACGCCTCCAGGAAGGGTATTTATGGAGTGAGATCATTTGAGGCAGTGGAAGACAAAAGTGGAGTTCTGATAAGAAATCTATAGCTGATCCGTCATATTGCCCAATAACCATGCTTGTTGAATATGATACTGTTACAATAGTAACTTGTCTGTTATATTAAGAAAATTAATGATAATGCTACCCAAAACACTGGTAAGGTTTACTGAACATATGTCAGATAATAGAAAGAAGAATATAAACTTGGAAATGAAATAACACGAGACAATTTGACAAATCAAGAACAAATTAGAAGAACCTAACAAGAGAACAGAAAAAATTTATCGACATGAAAATTGAGAATAAAAGATTAACAGTAACTGAAATATTGTTATACATATTAATATGAAGCTTTGTCTATTTTCCTTCTCTTCATTGACCCAAATGGAATGGAGGAGTTATGGCTTGCCAATATAGCCTCTCTTTGGACGCCTGAAGATTCCATATTACCAACGGGATTGCACCCATACTTTACTTTAAGGTCACTATTTTCTTGTAGCGTTCAAAGTCTAAATGACTGTGGAAATAACATTCGATTAAGAAAAATGGTCGGGGTTAGCTAGAAGGAAGAAGGGGTAATTATCAGTAGAATCCCGTAAGCGTGTCAAGCGGGCATATCTTTCTAAGAGTCCAACTGGCGCACCACCCTACAGGCAGACCAAGCGGACGCACCTCATCATTAAGGACCTAACTAGTTCTCCATCTACAGGTAAAACTTCGGCTGCCCTAGGCTTTTACAAGAAAAGTTAGTATGAAATCGAATCTGGGATCTAACCAAAGTCAAGTCCCGCTCTCAACCATCGAGCCACACCCTTTGAAGACAGTAGATGCTAACAATTATATTATAGGTTCAAACAATCAGCCAGAAATGAAGAATTCGAAAATGAAAAAGGCCCAGAGACAAAGGGAAAGATACAACACAAGTATTATCCAGCTAGCCTTGCTATATACATGTGGCTGTCGGGGCGATAAATCTGTATCTTCAACATGCATACACTTTACGGTAGTTATACCAAACGGGTTCTCAGCTCATGACTAAAGCATGACAATCGCACGACACAATGAAGATGTAAACACGTCTCCCTACAAAAGTTGAAGGAAAAGAAAAATGGGGACACAAAAGGACGCAGAAAGAACCCGTTTCAAGCGTTCCATTTCATCGGTTACAATTGTATCTATTTGCTCAAGTCTTCTACTTGACGGGGAAACAGTTGTCCATATCTTTAGCCCGAGTCATTGATCCAAACTGTTAAACTTTGGCAGTTATATTTAAGTTTATTAATAATTAGTCAGTCTAATTTCATATGTAGATTAGTAAAAGTTAAATAGTAAGTTTAGGAACTTTTTCCTAATCACTTTAAGGACAACGCCTTCACCTATAAAATTAATTTCATTATAAAAGAGTTGGTTTCTTAATGTTTACATAATTAAAATATCTATTGGATACTTTAGAAAATTAAACATCTAGCCGTTTATATAGTAATTAACGTGGAATAGGAACCATAATATGAGTTTTTTTAAACCAGACTTCTAATTAAGATAATATCTAACCCTAGAAATAAGAATGGTGATAAAACTATGATAAAATAAATTTACTACAACAAAGTCTTGCTGATACATGGGGTCTAAAGAAATCCAAAAGTATACAATCTTACGCTAAAGTAGTAGTGAAATTATTTCCGATAGACCTATAATATATATATATATATATATATACACGAAAACTATACGTATATATATGCATATACATAGTAAAATAATTAAGTAATAATAATTAAAAATAAAATAGACGTAAAAGATAAAATCCTAATAGTTTTTCATTTGTTTTGAGACAACTTTCAATAAAAGTTGGATTTATCTATATTATTCTTATTGTTATCCATATATATGGGGGAGATTTTGATTTGATCTACATATAGAAGTTACTGACAGAATTTACATGTAGATTGTCTTTGCCATAAATAGATATTAAGGATTGAATCATGATTTAGAAATAGGCCTATAAGATGCTTTCGGTATTAGAATCACCTCTTGTGAGACTCTAAAAAACTCATTACACTATATGTGCACTTTCACCCATTGCATTACCAACCTCCCTCCCTCTTGAACACACATGGTTAGCAGTTCATTGATAGATAATTTATCTTTATTATGATGTAAGAGATTTTAACGGGTCCATATTAAGGTGGAAGGGAATTAAGTATGTAATGTACAAGGAAAAATCCGGACATCTTAACCTCAAGAGACCTTAGCTAAATCTTAATGTCCCTCATTCGCATGATGTGCTCATGCATATCTCTAACACTTGTGAGCTTCATTGATGATAACTTGGTCATTAAGATGTTGGCTAGGGCCTTATCTAAAGACTCAAATTGTTTATCAATAACGATCAACAGATCCCTAACATGATCACACTCTCCAATAGAACTACGAATACTAGCATAAATTTTGGTCTTTATGTACATCATGTTGAGGCGATTAGATCGCTCCTAATGTTCATAAAGAACAATTTCAGCCTAAGTGCTAGTTTCAGTAGGTACAGGTGGTTCATCCTTTCGTATAGCATAATTAATGTCCATACACCCTAATTGGAGGAGAATCCTCTCTTTCTATATTTTATAGTTATCACTATTCAATTTAGAAATATCACACTGAATGTTGGAAAAATTCACAGGTTGAATAACTGCACAAAATTTAAATAAACATGCTTATGTCGCTAAATTTGTTGAAGTAAAGAAACATGTATCATATTTTACCAATGTTAAAACATGCAATTATATTTCTATCAAATTATACTCATTTCTTAATACCTGTGGGTAAATTAAGAAAAAAATAATTTACTTTTCCATTTTAATTAAACATATAAATATAATAAATCTTCCTGTGAGATAAAATTTATCATATTTGAATATAATTAATTACAATTTGTGTTATTTTACTATATTTAATCCATAACATTTAATACATAATTTTTCTTAAACAAAGATGTTGTGGTTAATCTTTAGCTAATTAATTGCATGACACCTCTTTTACGCAAAATATGAATAATAAAGGTTTAACATAATCTTTTTAAAATTTATTAATCATGTATCAATATCATATATTTGCATAAAATTAAGTATATGCATAAATTTAAAATCAAACAATGATTTAAATCATGCAATTTAACAAAATTGAGTTAATCTGTAAAGGTTGAAATATTTACGAGGCCAATCTATAAATTCACTAATTCAGTATGAAGTAGACCTCCTTCAATCCATAATTATATATAATTTATTCTTTACGAGCTTTCATGATAGGCCCACGTTATAAGTATCAAATTAAAGATTTTATGATGGGCCACGAAATAGCTTTGAGTTCCTGAAATCTTGCTTATGCTTCACAATTATAAAACTAAAGCTTGCAATAATGCCCCATTGGGACCCACGTAAAACAAAGTTTTTGTTTTCTCTTATGTAAAAGCAGTAAACAATTAAAAGATGGTGACCTACGAAAATTTGTCCAGAAAATTGTTTCGACGTTGATAATCGTATTCGATCTTCAGTCGGGTCAACTTGACCCAAATTCAACCCATTTATCTATCCAACTGTATCTTCACTTCTAGTACTCAATTTTTGATGATTCAAAAGTTATTTTAAACAAAATTGAATTTTATTTAAATATACAAGATCAATTTTAAAATACAATGACTCTTATATCATCAATATGCGCCAAAGAAAATGTCACTCATTCATTAATATAATCACAAAATTTTAATTATATTAAAGCAGAGGTAAATAAGTGCTCTTATACTAACTGTTAGACATAAAAAGAGACGACTTATATGTTTATTACGATAACCAAAATGAACTGCAGAATTTAGATCTTATATCTCCTACATTTGATGTTGCAAGATTTAAATAGGTAAGAGGGCTCTTCTAAACTTTTAACAAATTGAATAAGATAGTGTATTAGAAAATGTCAACGTTAAAGACCTAATGCCTCTTTTTACCAAATTTATGTTGTCTTCCATTAAAATAACAGAGATTCGGTTTAAAGTAAAAGTCATGAAATTTCAAAACGAACAACCACGACCTATGATAACCAACGAATAAAAGTTGGACATATCTTTATCTTTGCCATCATCACACGAGACACGACCGTCTGCACTCCCTGTTAAACTTGACTGTTATCTTCAAGAAGGATTGCAAAATCGTATATATTACATTCGTGTTCAAGATTGGAGGTCCTATACATGAAAATATTCACAATGGACAAGGTCTTGATGGCCAAGACTGGGGCTTCCTCTTGACCAAATCCTATTTATAGGATTATGCCATATTGTCAAAATTTTAGGCCTCAAAAGATTTACTTATAAGGAAAACACGATGAAGGTCAAACTTAAAGTCTTCCTAAGCTTCTGGGTTATAAAATGCTTTATCCATTCACTTGTTCTCTGCCTCATCACACTTGGTTTTGGTATAATAAAGATAAGTGCAATATGTAAACCCTTAATCTCCTCATATAGGTGCTAAAATATATCATTTCAATCAATAGCTTTTGGAATTCTATCCTTCTAAGCATAGTTTGTTGATAATACCTATACGTGAGTGCCCCATGTTAAAAAAGATGAGAAAGAAGATTAACATATAAGTTTAGTGGGCTACTCCACCTATTATCAATTAGTTTTATAATGAAACCTCACTTGATTTTGTGTGTTGTCTAACTTTCTTTCTCGTGTGGACCCATAAGTTTATTGCAAATTTCACATAATTAAATTGATAATTTAATAACTTAATATTTAACTCTCTGTGTTTGTGAAAATAACCAACAAATATGGTTCCTACAAAAGAAAATGTTAGACTTACATGGTGAAGTAAGCATGAAGCAACATATATGTAATAAACCTATGTCACATGACACTTTATAGTGTTATTAATTATCTACACTAAAAATCATTATAGTAATTCGTATCATTAGGAAGCATGATCCTACTTAAAATTTAAGATTCCACATAGTTGGCATCAAAGACGGTCTCCAACTCTAATAATATGATAATATATATCATCTATCAACTGACCTTTCCCTTTTTCGTGCCCAGGAGTCGCAAGGACAAAGAAAGCAAACTTTGTGCCAAGGCTATTTTGGATAATATTGGAGAATATGATAGATTAAAGGGTAAGCAAGTCTGTATCATTATCTCACTTCCCAACACTAATGGAAGTCGTAAACTTATGACAATTGCTCTTAGGCCTGCCTCTTCCTCCTTTTGTTGGACCATATGGCTTCTCTTTGGTCATCTTCTCAACCCTCTTAGCTTTGCGACATCTATATATGAAAGTAAAAGTTAATTGATTAATTTGAAGAATTTAGCAAGTTTACAAAATTCATCAGTTTAAAAACACCTATAACTTTACTTATATAAAACTTCAACTTCCAATAAAAATTCTTCAATGATGTCTTATAGAAAGATTATCACGTTTAACAGGCTTGAGCTTGAATAAATAATAAATTACTGTGTTTGTCTTGCTTATTGAACCTTTGATAGGTATCTCTCCAATTAGGCCTAAAACCTCACTTAATACCATCTTCTAGAGAGAGAAACATAAACTTCCTCTTCCAATCATAGGATCCTACAATATTAATCCCTTTATCAAGCCTAACATGCAAACTATACCACCTAATTAAAGAACTGACCAATAGGCGTTAGTTTGTGTATATACCTAAATCAATTGACCCAAATGATAGAGTACAAGAAAACCAAATATTAGGCACCACGAGTAATGATACAATTACTCTGAACTTAAGGACGTCTCCTTTAATAACTTAACATGATATTCATTAAATGGAAACCTTAAGCTACAAAACTATCATGCTAAATAACTAACTCACCAAGTCTGCAAAATTTGGCTTTCTTGTGGGTCTAGGGTCTTCGTTTTCCTCGTAGTAACATGAATCTCTTGAACTCCATCCTAATTTCATTATGGTACCTTGAACCTAAATGAATAGCTTTTAGCCTAGGAATGTGGTCATTCTCCACTAGTACTAGGCCCATAATTAATCACTACAGGCCTGTCACTAACCAAACCAGACTTAGTTCTAAACCTACTCCTGGAGTTGACACCAAAACTTGTATTGCCTGACGAATCACTATATGAAGGCATTTATAAAACAAAAGGAGTTAAAATATTTTTCCATGAGATAATAGCGTACTTGTACGATCAATAATTGATTAAATTAATTTGCTTAAACATAAGACATGGGGTTATTTATAAAGGAGGTAAACATTCATTATGATATTTCCTCAATGATTTGAGACAGTCACTTAACAACAAAATTTATAAGAAATCAAGTTTTATCTACCTTATCATGTACCTTAGAATACGAAGTTAGCTTAAGCGTATGAAAGAATGAAATCAAGGATAAAGGATATAGGTAGAATTCATGAAGCTTACGTTGAACTATCATCCGACAGTAAATCTCTAACAAGTTTCAAATTTACTTCATAATCGCAAGAAGATAGATATTCATAAAAATTTCTCACAATATTATTAAGAATACAGGTATATATATAAAATCTTTGATATCATAACACAAGTCATATTAAAATATTGCTACCATAAGACATTATGAAAATTGACTTTAATGAACTTTATTAATCCTACCATTTTTTATAATGAACTTTATTAATGCTACCGCTTCTGATATTTTCATTTAGTGCATGTTTTTAGTGGCTTTTTTAATATTTTAATGGGCAAGTTTAGTATAATGTTCATATATTTATTATCATTCTTTATTAATGATAGTGGTTTGGGCTATTATTTTCTTAATTCTTGTTTAGTCTCAATTTTGTCTTTTACATTTTGCTCTAACATGTCTTATATTTCTTTTAAATATTGGTAAAACTAAATCATCTACATTTATGCATCTCTTCTAATAATTTTTTGGACACTTCATCCTTTATCTTGGTTGTCTCTTGCATCATAGTCACCAAATATTAGGTTTGCTTAAGGCATTTAAAAAATAAAATATTCAAAAGTTTTCAAACTTTGAATTTTTTTAAATGAAGATTGTTAATGAGATACTAATAGTTTTGATAAGAACAAAAATTTTATTAATGAATTTACTCCGGTGATATTAGTAATTTTATTACAATGAAATCAAGTAATATGTCAAAAGGTTAAGTTCAATGGAATGATGAAATAAGAAGCCAGTGGAATGAATTGAATAATTAAAAGATGAATAAAATACAGTTCAAAAGAGTTTCAAGAAAATTCTGGTGTAGAGCCAAGAACAAGCATGAATCTAACACCTTATGATATAAAAAATTATTGTAATTATTTTAATAAAATAAAGGATCATTCATTGTATGATCGTTTACATGTAGTATATAATGAATATATCCTTTTCATAATCAAGCAGAATTTTTTAAATCGAAAAAACTTGGGATCTTTAAACCAAATTTAGACTTTAAACATTTTGAATCAAATTTTCATCAAAATAGAGTATTTTTGTCTTTTCAAAAAACTTAAAAGTGTTAGAAATTGATGTTTAAATGTATTTTTAAATGTTGATTTAAGCAAGGGTTCAACTAGATAAAAGCTTTGCATATGCTAGTTAGACATAGAAAAAACTTACAAAATATGTCATTTTGCATTAACTAGGCTATCAACTAGATAATAAGCCAACTAATGGATAATCAGTTAATTAAGGGTTATAATTAGTAATGGATATTTTGAACTATTCTATACAGAGTAGGTAGATCCTATCTAACTAGAAGATACCTCAACCAAACATGCTTTGGCTAATAAAAGGTAGGTGGTTGACTAGATGATCTTAATAGAAACTAGTTATTATATTGTCTAGTTTATATGTACAAAAACAATAACAACAATAACCTAGTGAAAGTCTCACTAATATACAAGGTCTAGTAATATATAACCTTACCCTTAATTGGTAGAGAGTCGATGTCTAGTTTATAAGTATAATGACTATTCAAAGTTTTTTTTAGTATAAATAGATCACAATTGAGTTATGGGGAGAAATTTTAGCATACCAGAGTTGCTAAGAATTTTGAGAGGCCAAAGGGTGAATATATGTATTGCACAATGTTGGACCCCGATTTTTTTATATGATGTCATTAAGCATGAATTGTGTTAACTATGTGATTATGACTTAGTTTGCTTAATTAGTGGATAACTGAGATTTATTTGAGTTTAGTATGATTTAAATTTGCATGAAAGGGTAAAAATGTGTAAGGGCGCTTTGGGAAGATTTTATAAGTTGGAATGGTTTAAGCTTTGTAAGGAGGGGTATAATGGTCTTTATGCTCCCTTTTGACTTAAGTAGGAAATTAGAACGAAAAGAAAAGAAAGAAGAAAAAGAAGGAAATAGAGGAAAGAAGAAGAAGAGTGCGCCGTCAGTGGAGAAGAAGAGAAGAGAAGAGGGATTCTTTGATCTTTGCAGTTTTCGACCGATTTGAAGTGATTTCCGGGTAAGTTGAGTTCATTTCTTTGTGTTGTAACTAGTTTAAACCCTAAGATGGCTTCAATATGTTAGAATCGATGGTTTAGGGTTTTTGGCGAAAAATGGTTAGAAATCTTTGGGTTGTTGAGTTTATAATGGATTGGAAGCTTAAACTGGGTTAGAAATGTAGTTTAAGTCATGATCTAAGGTTTAGATGTGTTGCATTTGATTGAGGGAAGGATTGAAATCAAAAAATGCAGGAAAAATGGAGTTCGGAGTCGCTCCTCCGATCCGCACGCCGCGTGCACAAGGTGCACGTCGCGGCGTGCACGAATGATGTGCACGCCGCGGCGTGCGTGAGGGGAGCGCGTCGCGACGAGCCAGGCTTTGCCGTGGCGAGCCTGGTCTTCGCCGTGCTTTCGTCGCAGCGAGCCCCAGGTTGTCCGAGAGAGAGAAATTTTTGGTATTTTGAGCATATCGTTTGGTGTAGATGTCCAATTAAGGTGATTTTTGATTCGTTGTGAACTAGAGGTCAAGGGCTACAAGTTGTATGAAGAAAGGAAGTTCGGAATTTGCCTCTAAGGGTTTGGAATTTTAAGAGGAAGTCAAATGTAGACTTTTAGTGCTTTATTTTGGATTTTCTAGCTTTTGAATATCTTCTTTAGATATTGTTTGATTTGAAACTTGGTTTAATATAGGAAACCAAGCTGACCTGATTCAATCGCAAGAGGAAAGACAACAGTGAGTCGGATACTCGAGCGATATTAGGTGGGTAATACATTTATGGTTATTGTGTGTATGGGCAAATTGCCTTATGTATGCTTGCTTGCATTGTGTGACATTACTTGTGTTAAATTATGAGAACTATCGCAAATGCATTGTGATTATGATTATGTATGGCCATGATAGCCTTATGGCATTTTGTGAGAATGAAAAGAACGAAAAGGATGAAAGTTTTGATAAAATGCTTTGAGCATGAAACGAATAGTTATGTGCTTTGTTTGGGTGAGAGAGTAACGGATGGAGTCACGTGCACGTCGACGTATAGCCTTCTCCCGGCTACTCGCTTGAGGCAACGAGATCCTTGAGAAATCGGACTCGGATAGTTTACGAAATAAACTTCGGTTTATCCGAATCGTTTTACGGAACTCTCGAGCCAATTGTTTGTGCATACATGATTGATTTGTTGAGCATGACATATGTTAAATTGTTATATTGTGTAATCATATGACATATTTTGCGATAATTGTAAAGTGATGGATTGATGACTTGCCATATGCTTGTATGTATACATATATATGCTTAAATGTGTGGCTCGTTGCCAATGACTATAAATGTATATGCCACTGAGCTTCGCAGCTCACCCTATTATTTCCCACTCCTCAGGTGCAGAACAAGACGATCGTTGAACTTGCAAGGCATCGGAAACTTCAAAATAATTAGGAGCTTTTGGTCTTAAGTTAGTATTTTTGGTTAGCCCGCCAAGCATATCATCATTAAGCATATTCATGTATTTTGAATTTAAACTTTGACATGTATTATGCTATTTTGAGAATTGTTTGAATTTTCTTCAGAATGTAATGGCATGAAGCCCCTTGGTTTATGAGGTGTTTAATGAGTAGAATGTGTGCATGTGTGGGTATGTCTGTGTGAATCGAAGTTATGTATAGATGTTGGGATCGGGTCTGAAGTTTTGGCAAGCCGATCCTTCGCCCCGGCGCAACTCGAGGGGCCACCTCGGTAATAGGGATCCGGGACCCAGACCCAACATGTTTGGTATCAGAGCGCCTAGGTTTAGGTATCCTCAGCTTAGAATGGATAATAGGATGATGTGTTTGATATCTGCTCCTTTGTTGCATTTGATTGATTGCATTAAGTGACATGCATATCATGCATATATGTAGGATTGACATGTAGCTAATCCTTAGTGTTTTCATTTGAAGGAGTACGATGCCACCTCATAGAAGGACACGAGGAGCTTTGCAAGGATTTGTTGCACCTGACTCTCCTACTATGGAGGAGAGGACTGATGAGTCGGTCGCCCCAGTAAATGCTGAGGCTTCCGTAGGCCTAGGTAGTGAGCCCATTCCTTCGCAGACTCAAGAGTCGCAAGCTATGCAGGAGCAAGTGCCTCCGTTGGATCCGAGGCTATTTCAGGTGTTCACCCAGGTATTTGTTCAGGCTATGGGTCAGATGTCACAGCCTTCTGCTTCAGCCTCAGTTAAGAAGGGCAGACGGTTTGACAAGTTGAGGAAGTTTGGAGCAGTGGACTTCTACGGGACCACTGACACTGAGGAAGCCGAGACATGGCTGAGAAAGACCGAGAGGGTGTTAGATCAGATGGAGTGTGAAGATGATGAAAGGGTTGTTTATGCTGCAAGTCTGCTTTAGGAAGATGCTCTGCATTGGTGAGAGACCATGCCAGGAAGTCAGATGAGACCAGTAGGGTTGACATGACAGGACTTCCTTGCTGCTTTTAGGAAGAAATATTTGTCTGAGGTGTACATTCAGCAGAAGCAGAGGGAGTTCCTCAGTCTTACTCAGAGGGAGATGACAGTCAGTGAGTATGAGCGTCGGTTTACGCAGTTGGCGAGGTATGCTTCAGATCTGATGTTGAGTGAGGCTGCTAGATGTCGCCGATTTGAGTCGGGTCTGCACTTGGCCATCAGAGAGAAAGTGAT
>JANITW010000006.1:26470311-26496719 GCA_027564335.1 Erythroxylum williamsii | reverse complement strand
TTTATATTAAATAACTCATTTCTATTAATTTTAAAGGTTTAACATTTCCATAATTATTTTGGTATCTCATTTTATTTATTTGTAATTATAAAATTACAAATTTACTTAAAATAAATATTCATACAATTATATCATAACCACTAACTTACTTATATCTACTCATATTACACTGCAAGGGCAATATTGTCATTCATACTGTTTTTTGGTTCTGTCCATCACAACCAAACACATTTCTGTCCTTGGGACGGGGATAATTTTATCTGTCCCGTCCACTACAACCAAACACCTAACTGTCTCCAGTTTCTGTTCTGTTCCTTCTCTTCTGTTCCGTCTTTTTCTGTCTCTGCCCCCTGAGGACTGCAACCAAACGCACCGTAAGTTCTGTAAAATCTCCTCTCTTAAGATGAATGAGTTACATCTTAATTAAAAATACTTAATAATCATTAATAAAAAATCATAGACAAAGTTCATTGTTATTCAAGAGTTCATTATATTATCATTTTATACATGCATAGTTTCGTAATTCACTAAGACGATGTTTTCCGAGGCGCACGTTCCTAACAGAGCATTGTGCCAGAGAAATAAGTCGAGAGAGGCAAGCAAGTCAGGCTTCTGAGAAAAGAGATCAAAAGTAGATATTGTTTTTCTTCTTTTTCTTTTAAAATAATAAAAACGAAGAATTGTCATATGGTGCTTTGGAATTGTCCCATCGTCTCTTTTTCACGGTCCCTCTATTTCTTCCTGTCGTTGTTTACTTTCTTTTTGTTTTCTCACCTTTGACTCTCTCCGTACTTGTTATTTTACAATAACATAGCCTCTCCCTCTTGCCTCTTTCTCTCTCTCTTCTCCCTCCGACGACAACTTACCCTCCGGTTTGGAGAGGTTTCTGTTGGCTTCCTATCTTTTCTCGCCCTGCCCCTGAAAATCGTCTCCGCTGGCCGGAAAGCTTGGAGCTTTGGTCGTGAATTCCAAGCAGTTAGCTCCTAGCTTCTTTTCGAGGGCTGTTGACAGTCAACTGTGGCGATCACCCAACTTTGACTGGCAAATTTTGATTCTTTTTTACCATTAAGAGAGAGCAGTAGATCTGTGAGACGGCTGGTCGTTTGGTTAGTAGGGAGGGGTTTTAATGTGAGAAGCGAGTTAGATGGTATATGATGAACGGAGCTCCGGTGAGCGATCGGAGTGGGAGGTGGCGTTTTTGTAAATATCTTCACATGGAATGGCAGATCTTGTTTGCTACGGTAATGCAGACCGTGACATCGAGCAGGTTCTTCTCTCCCCCTATCTCTCTCTTAAGCGGCCTCCTTGCTTTTCTTTCTCAATAAGCTTGAGATATTTGTGCATTTAACGATTTAAACTTGTCAAGTTTTGTTTTGGTCCATTCAATTTTAGTTTTCCATTGGTTTTTGACGCTTGCATTGTGAAAATAATTGACATTTAATCTTTTCTTTTCGGGAAATTTGAGACACGTAGAGTTCTTTACTTGAGGGTTCAGTCTGCGGTTTCTTTGCGAGTGTTGGAAAGTTCACTTAGAAATTATGTGGAATTAAGGCATTTAGAAATTCTGAGAATAATTAAATTACTGGTGTTGTGGGGTAAAAGACTTCGCGCATTTAGATTAGGGATCATTCATCTCAGGCCCTTTTGGTTGAGGGGTTACTAATGGAAAATGATGCGTAACTCTGGCCGATGGTTTCATAATGGAATGGAATGGAATGAGATCGGATTCTATCCTAAATAGTAAAAACAAAAAATCTCGAATTTAGGATGGAATGTAAATTAATAAATATATATTATCTAATATACCCTTAATAAAATTTTTTTAATACCAATTATTTCTTCTAACCTTAACCCCCTTTTCTTATCTCATTTATTACAGTCCACAAAAATTGTGTATAATTAATAATATTTATATTATTTCTCCTTACCCTAATAATAATATTTTTATATTATTAATAATAAATTGTATATAATTAATAATAAAATAAAAATTTTATCAAATATTTTTATTAATAAAAAAGAAAATTATAAAAATTCTTTGATTGTTTGTATATATTTCTATATAAATAAAAATATAAATAAATTATTTTTAAATATAAATCACATATAATAGAATAAAATAAAATTTATTAAATAATTAATAATAATATTTTTCTATAATTAATAATAAATTGTATATAATTAATAATAAAATAATAAAAATTTTATTAAATTTTTATCATTTTAAAATTGAAAATATATAAAAATAATTTTTTGTCACGGTTATGACTTGAACCGTAACTTTTTAATTGGACATGATTTCTGTTTTAAAATTATAGCGTTAAACTTCCTGTAACAACCATTTTAATATTAGGGGTATAATAGTCATTTATTATGCATTACATTTCATTCCATCTATCTTCCAAACAGCATTTTACTACATTATATTATGAAACCTTTCATACTTTCCAAACAATTTTTTACTATATTACATTCCATTTCATTATAAACCATTCCGTTCTGTTCCATTCCATTTCATTTCATTCCATTCCATTAATTAACATCAAACCAAATAGGCTCTTAGAGTAAGCTTAATAGCTAGCCTTGTTCCTCTCTTTGAGTCTTAATATTACCTTCTTTTATGTAACTTTAATTTAATTGCTTATTTTTAGACATTGGAGTTGTGCTTGGTTGTTCATTTCGAGCGATAGTAGTATGCTCGTTGGTTGGGAGCATGATAAGTATGCTCGTTGGGAATTTAACTTTATCTTTATATCAAATATCTTCTGATTTTGTTTAGTGTACTACTTTAAGATATTTTGCTAGTGTGTTAAGGTTAAGACTAACTTATTAGATGGGACATGGAGTCTGATTCTCCACCGAACTGATTCAGTAACAATCAAGAAGTTGCCATGGAAAGAAATGTTCATGAATGTACAAGGAAATATCCATCTTTAAGAAACCGTTTTTGCTTTAATAATTTTACTTCTTGGCGATTTTTGTTACAAACCTACTTCTGCCAAAAGCCGCATGGAGCAATTATGTTAATATTAAGATGGTGCTTCCTACTCCCTTTTTTTATTTTGTGCACAAGAAAGAAAAACAAAGTAATAATAGCCATTCATCTAGTCTAATTGTGGCAGATCCATTTTTTATTTTTCAGGCATTAATTGCTTTGAAGAAGGGTGCTCAGCTTCTCAAGTATGGTCGGAAGGGGAAGCCTAAGTTTTGCCCATTTAGACTCTCTAATGTAAGTTTATATCTGAAGCCTTGCTTCAAAAATACTTACCGTATTTGCCTTCTTGGGCTGGACAAACAAGTGGTTTGGGAATGTGTTAAGTGCCTCATCCTGCTGAAAGTATTATTACTGTTGCTTAATTTGTGTTTGTGGTCTTGTAATTAATAGAGTTGCTGCACCATAAGCCTGATAACGTAATTGATAGTTTGTAGTTTGAAGAGGTTATAATTACATCACATTGTACATAGATTGTTTGTCATCTTTGAATACCTTTATAACTTAGCTGTAGCCAAAACAAGGTCATCAACTAGAAATGTTGACTTTATATTTGTTTTGAGTTCATAATAGTGTCAGGGCTATAGTTTGGTTATGTGGTTGCTTGCATGGCCCGGAGAATTTAAATTTGTAGCTGATTGACATAGTTTATACCTATTGCATTTTTAGTTTGATGATGAATTGTTTCTTAAGAGATTTGCTTGTCTCATACTGCCAAGTGGTGGTGACTAACAAATGAAGCTAGTCTGGTGATGGAGGTTTAGAATGATTCTAGTTGCCCTTGTCTTTTGCTTACGATGTGTAATCCAAAAATTTTATTTTTCCTAGCAACCTTTGTTTGGCCTTTTCCTAAACAAGCTTTTTTCTATACTTCTAGATGCTTATTTTGATTAGTATTATGCCATAAGCTAAGATCTTCTACCTTTTAAAGTCAATAATTTTAATTTTTTGTTTTGGTTCTCTTTGTTAAATTTCATTAACCTAAATTTTGAATGATGAGAAGTGGTTTATATACAAGAGGAACACCATATTTCACTCAAAATCTGAAGGCATTGGGCTATGTCCTCATTCTTGTAAATAAAACATTCCTGAATTGTTGTTTAGATGATGTGAGAATTTAACAACTCTAATACACCCCCACGCTAGGAATACATATCCGATGCATGAATTTGGCAAAACAAGTGTCCATAGGAATATATATCTGAAACAAGAGGGTATAGAAAATATCATAAGAAAACCCATTTTATTTCTCTGATTATATGTAATTTATACATGAGTATAATCTATTCTAATATTACTAAACTATTGGATTTTTCACATATACTAACTTATCCTATCTATAGTATATCTTATCTTATCTACTAGAAGATAAACTTATCTCCTAGAAAATAATCCCCTAAACTTATCTACGATAATTATCCAACACCCCCTTTCAAGTTGAGGAATAGATATCTATCATTCCCAACTTGCTTAGAATTGTCTCGATGCATAGGCATGATCTTTGTGAAGATATCAGCTTCTTGTGCTTCAGTAGGGACGTAGCATAGATTAATGCCCCCTTCTTTTATTTCACATTTGATAAAACTTGTGTCAATTCTAACATCTTTTGTTCGATCATGTTGAACTGGATTCTTCACTATACTGATGGCTGATTTACTATCATTGAAAACTTTGGTGGGAGAAAGTGGTGATTCGTAGGTCCTACATCAACCTCTCTAACTAAATAACTTCACAAATTCCTTGTGCAATTACCCTAAACTCTACTTCTTGCTACTACGGACTGCTTCTTGCTACTTCGGACTGCTTCTTGCTACTTCGGACTGTTTCTTGCTTCTCCATGTGACAAGATTCCCTCCTAGTTTAGTACAGTAACCAGATGTTGACCTATTGTCTTCAATACAACCAGTCCAATCTATATTCGTGACCCCTTCTATGCTTCTTTTCTCATTTTTCCGAAACATTAATCCTCTACCTAGACTGTCTTTGAGATATCTCAGAATATGGTTGACTGCCTCTGAATTTCTTTGAGTTGGAGAGTGCATAAATTGGCTAACGATACTCATAGAATAAGCAATATCTGATCTGGTTAGTAACAAATAGATAAGTTTTCCTACTAACCTTTGGCGTCTTCCTTCGTCAACAGGAGGATCTCCTTCATTTTTCTTGAATTTCCAGTTTCTCTCCAGTGGAGTTCCCATAGATTTGCATACCATCTTTCTTGTTTCCTCTAGTAAATCAAGAATGTAGTTTCGTTCAGATATGAAAATACCTTCCTTACTTCTAGCAATCTCCATTCCAAGAAAGTGTCTTAATGCTTCGAGGTCTTTTACCCTAAATTCTACCCTCAATTTTTTTTTAAGATCATTGATCTCACTAGGACTAGGATCATCGCTTGTGATTATAATATTGTCCACTTACACAATCAAGATGGATTTCTTTCCATTTTTTCCACGCTTCACAAACATTGTGTGATCAGCTTGCCCCTGTTTGTATCCAAACCGACGAAGAATGTTACTAAACCTCTTAACCCATGCTTGTGGAGATTGTTTGAGGCCGTATACAGATTTTTCCAGATTGCAAACTCTTCCCTTTCCTTTTTCGGTTTCAAAACCTAGTGGTATCCTCATATATATTTCCTCATCTAATGTACCATTTAAGAAGGCATTTTAATGTCGAGCTGATGGAATTCCCATTCTAAATTTGCAGCCAATGATAGGACTCTAATTGTGTTCAACTTCGCAACTGGAGCAAATGTCTCCTTATAATCTATTCCATAGGTTTGTGTAAAGCCTTGAGCCAATAATCTAGCCTTATACCTTTCAATCTCTTCATCTGCCCTATACTTCATGGTGAACACCCACTTGCTATCAACCAACTTTTTCCTTTTGGGTAGATCCACAATCTCCCATGTTTTATTATCAAGCAAAGCTTTTATTACTTGAATTATATCTTCCTTCCACTTAGGTTCTTGGAATGCATCATATACATTTCTTGGAATTCTTACACTGTCAAGCTTAGTAGTGAAAGCTTTAAACTTTGAATACACTAAGGTTGGTTTTTCGAGAATTGGAAAACTGAATTGGACTGGACAATTTCAAGTTCAATTGTAGGTGTTTGCGGTGTTTGTGGGTTTTGTGGGAGGGTTTTGTGAGATAGTAAGTGATATGCTTGGGTCCCAATAAATCTCTTTATTGGATATCTCCCTTTGAAGATAGGTATTGGTAAAGTATGGTTGTTTTTCGAAAAAAGTGGCATCATATGAAACAAATAATTTGTTTGTAGAAGGTGAGAAACACATATAACCCCTTTGATTGGGAGAGTATTGTTAACAATCCACCCCTTCCCCAACCCATACCAACTAGGCCCATCAAAACTTGTACTCGTAGAAACAAATTAGGAAAAGGGGGAGTAACTGCTAGGTAGGCAAGTTGGTTAGAGGGTAGTTATGGAGAGAGAATGAGGGAGGAGAATATAGCTGTCTAGTGAGAATAGACTAACAACGATTAATATGATCATTGTTAGGAAAAGTTGGCCTGGTTTGTCCAGGAGGGGGAGCTTGCTCCAGTTGTTATTATCTACAATACTATCAATATACTATCAGCGGTACAATCTCAATCGAGATTCCTAATAGAGTACCTAACAAACACACATCTAATAGCTCGTGGGTCAATTTTGCTTCTATTTCGTTGATTGTTGTGTACGAAAACAGTACACCCAAAGACTTTAGGAGGAAGAGAATTAAGGAGCTTAATATGAGGAAATTATTCTAGAAAAACACCTAATGGGGTTCGAAATTTACGAGTTTTTGAAGGAAGACGATTTATCAAGTATAAGGCAAATAGAATGGCTTCTCCCTAATAGGAATTTGGAACAAAGTTGGTAAACATCATAGATTGGGCTAAATCTAAAAGATGACAATTCTTTCTCTACGCTATCCCATTTTGTTGTGGGGCATAAGTACAAGAGCTCTGATGAATGATCACATTCCCACATAGATATTGAATAAAATCAGTTGAAAAATATGCTCTCCCATTGTCTGTACGCACTACTTGAATAGAGGTTTGGAATACATTTTGGATGAGTTTGTGGAATTGTTTGAAGATTTGATAGGCTTTAGATTTGTCTTTCATTAGATATACCCAACATACCCTTGTATGATCATCAATGAAACTAATTAACCAACAAGTACCTGTTAGACTTGTAACTCTAGCAGGACCCCAGATATCACTATGAATTAATTGGAAAGGTTTTGAGGGTATGTATGAGTGTGTGGGATAAGTATTTTTGCTTTGTTTTGCAAGGACACATTGCTCACAATATAAAGAAATATGATCTTTATTGATGAAAAGTTTTGGATATAAGATTTTCAAATATGGGAAATTGGGATGACCAAGGCATTGATGCCATAACATAACATCAAAATTTGACATAACTGAAAGAGAAATCCTATGTGGTGATTTGGATTCAATAGGAGTACTCTTTCGTGAGAAGTAGTAAAGTCCATCTTTCTCCTCAGCTCTACCAATCATCTTCCCCGAACACCAGTCCTAAAATTCACAATGAGATGAAAAGAACATCACAATACAGTCCATATTCTTGGTTAATTGACTGACATATAGTAGATTATAAGTTAACTTAGGCACATAGAGAACAGTATTTAATGCCAGTTTTGGCAAACAAACTCTCCCTTGACCAAGAGCTGGTGACCCTTTTCCATTCGCGACCCAGACATTAATTTTCTGGTTACATGGCTCATATTTTTCAAAGACATTCAAAGACCTAGTCATGTGGTCTGATGAACCTGTGTCCACAATCCAGAGATTTTGACTTAAGGACTTTGATAATAATGATTGACTTAGGTTACCTTTATGCACTAGTGTTGCAGTAGAGGTTTGTTGGTCATGTGAGTATTTCTCAATTATGATTTTTGTTTGATTCAAGAGTTGATGGAGTAGTTCAATCTGTTGGGGGGACAGGTTTAGCCCTGTGGATTTGCTGATATCGGATTCTGCTACATGTGCTGTTCCACATTTTTTTAAAACTCTTTGGCTTTTAGGTTTCCAATCTGGTGTTTTCCTATGTAATTTCCAGTAGGTCGTAGGGCTTATCACAGTGGTCACACCACTGCTTGTTAGTTTCTTGCTCTCGGGTTTGGAAAGTAGACTCCTTTCGAAAGTTTGCCACTAAAGTTGAGCCTTGAGAGGTTTGTTTAGAAGTGTGTGAAGTAAGCATGACCATTTTCCTACTCTCTTCCCTACAAACCTTAGCAAACGTTTCTTGGATTGATGGCCATGGTTTTAAACCGAGTAACCTTCCTTGTACTTCATCAAATCCAACATTAAGTCCCTGCAAGAAATCAAAAACTCTCTTCTTTTCTAATAATTTTTCATACTTCTTGGCATAAGCACAATACTCCCAATTTACTACATAAAATAGATCCATTTCATGCCATAATTCAGTGAGTAAGTTATAATACTCGATGACCAACATATTACCTTCTTGAGTATTTCTGATTTTTGATCTAATTTCAAAGCCTTAAGAAGTGTTTTCCAAATCAGAATATATTTCTTGCACAACCTCCCAAATTTCTCTCGTAGTTTTGCAAAATAGGTAGGTTTTTCCTATTTTTGGCTCCATTGAGTTTATAAGTCATGATGATAGAATTCTCAACTTCCCAAGCACCATAAGTGACTACTGTTTCGTGTGGTTAAGGAGCTGCCCCCGTTAGATATCCAGCCTTGCCTCTTTCTTTAATTACGAGCATAACCGATTGGGACCATTTTGGATATTTGTTCCATTTAATCTATGTTGTGTGATTTGCAACGAAAGATTATCAATAGAAGGAGATGGAGTTTGGGCTGAATGTAATACGTAACTAGGTGTTTGGGATGAGGTTTGGGACTCATCAAAGGAACCGAAGGTTGGTTGAACTCCAACCATGATGTGGCTGGAAAAATTAGGCTACCAGAATCGGTAGCTCTGATACCATGAAACAAGAGGGTATAGAAAATATCAGAAGAAAACCCACTTTATTTCTCTGATTATATGTAGTTTATGTAATTTATACATAAGTATAATCTATTCTAATACTACTAAACTATTGGATTTTTCGTATATACTAACTTATCCTATCTATAGTATATCTTATCTTATCTTATCTACTAGAAGATAATCTCCTAAACTTATCTACGATAATTATCCAACAATATCTATGAGAAGGCCCATAACCGTAGTATTTGCAGCTCTAATACTAAGTTAAATTTTTGTAAACCTTCTTTTTGGAGGAGGAATGATTTGTATTCGAGAAGAACATCATGTCCTCACTCAAGGCCTTAAAAGATATAACTCTCCTCTTGTATCTGAACTGCTCCTCAGTCCTCATTCTCTGAAATTGAGGGTTACGAAAATTTAATATGGTACTAGAGCCTTATGCTACTAAAAAGTCATGAGTTCAGATTGTGCCACTATCACTGATAAATTTTATGATATAATGTGTTTTTCCACACTTCGGTTGAATGGTTTCTTAATATTCTTAATGTACTAATTCTAGACATGGATTTATCATGTGTTCTCTCCATCTAATTGTCATGAGATCTCTGCAAGTTATTTTGTAATTTAGTGCTGCTATCGCTTGGCTATGACAGGATGAAACAACATTGATCTGGATATCAAGTAGTGGTGAGAGAAGCTTGAAGTTATCTTCTGTCTCTAGAATTATTCCTGGACAGAGAACAGTAAGATTCAACATTTTCTCTGCATTATTACAAGAATTTTTGATAAATAACCTATTTTGCTATAACCAGTCTAGTAATTTTTCCTTATATGTCCACATAAATTTCTGCTAATTACACTCTCTTTGATCTCCTATCAGGCTGTTTTCCAGCGGTATCTCCGTCCTGAAAAAGACTATTTATCATTCTCCCTTATATACAACAACGGAAAGCGATCTCTTGATCTGGTTGGTCATAGAATTTTTAGGTTGTGGTTTGCTTACTGTATCATCTGCATTATTCTGACTCTTATTTGTTTGTGCTTTCTAGATCTGCAAGGACAAAGTCGAGGCTGAGGTGTGGATTGCTGGTCTAAAAGCTTTAATATCTTCTGGTCAAGGTGGGCGATCAAAAATTGATGGATGGAGTGACGGAGGCCTCTACCTTGATGTAATTCTATCTTCTCTTATCTTTGTGTTAGTAAACTTGCGGCTTATCCACCTCTTCTTCCCCTGTTCCAAAGTTGTCTTTGATGAGTATTATTGTAAATTAATATTTGAAGGGCTAATCAGATTGGAAACTTATATAATCTTTGCAAATAAATGTAAGGTTGTATTTGGAATGAAAATTTGTTGTCACGGAACTTATAGTAATTATACATTTTGTTTACAGTAATGACTTCAAACAAGTCCCAGGCATGTCTTTTAGTATGTAATTTTCTTTTCCCATTTTTGTACTATTTTTGGCTGACCACTGAGGGGCAGAAAACAGAAGTTATTTCCTGCTTTCTTCTGTATAGTCTTTTAAATATTTTAATGTGTTGGATTTTGTTTCAGGACAATAAAGATTTAACTTCCAATAGTGCTAGTGACAGTTCTGTTAGTATTACACGGGATACGAGCTCTCCAGAGGTTTCTATTAGTTTCAACCATAGGGTTTCTCCAAAGAATTATCAGCCTGAGAATCCTACACATTCTGATAGGTCACATGTAGCATCAGACAACATAAATATGCAAGTTAAAGGATCTAATTCAGATGTGTTTCGGGTCAGTGTCTCCAGTCAACCTAGCACTTCAAGTCATGGTTCTGCACCAGATGATTGTGACGCGCTGGGTGATGTATACATATGGGGTGAAGTCATATCCGATGGTGTTGTTAGGATTGGAGCTGACAAGAATCCTAATTATTTCAGCAGTAGAGCTGATATACTTCTTCCCAGGCCGCTAGAATCTAATGTAGTTTTAGATGTACATCATATAGGTTGCGGGGTTAGGCATGCTGCATTGGTAACGAGGCAAGGTGAAGTTTTCACATGGGGTGAAGAATGTGGTGGACGGCTTGGCCATGGTGTTGGTAAGGATGTTATTCAACCTCGCCTGGTTGAATCTTTGACAGTAACTACTGTTGACCTTGTAGCTTGTGGAGAATTTCATTCATGTGCTGTCACAATGGCTGGGGAATTGTATACATGGGGAGATGGCACACATAATGCCGGACTTCTTGGTCATGGTACTGATGTGAGTCACTGGATACCTAAGAGAATCTCTGGTCCTCTTGAGGGGCTTCAAGTTGCATCAGTAACTTGTGGTCCATGGCATACAGCCTTGGTAACATCAACAGGGCAGCTTTTCACATTTGGTGATGGAACCTTTGGTGTCTTGGGGCATGGTGACAGAGAAAGTGTAGCTTATCCTAGAGAAGTGGAATCTCTCTCTGGGTTGAGGACAATTGCTGTTGCATGTGGAGTGTGGCATACTGCTGCAGTAGTTGAGGTTATTGTTACACAGTCTAGTGCTAGCATTTCATCTGGTAAATTGTTTACTTGGGGTGATGGGGATAAAAATCGCCTTGGACATGGAGATAAGGAACCTCGTCTTAAACCCACATGTGTTCCAGCATTGATTGATTACAATTTTCATAAAATTGCTTGTGGTCATAGTTTAACTGTTGGTTTGACCACAGCGGGGCATGTTTTTACAATGGGGAGTACTGTTTATGGTCAACTTGGGAACCCTCAGGCTGATGGAAAACTCCCTTGCTTGGTGGAAGACAAGCTTTATGGAGAACCTGTTGAAGAAATTGCTTGTGGTGCATATCACGTTGCAGTTTTAACATCCCGGAATGAAGTTTATACCTGGGGTAAAGGTGCCAATGGTAGGTTGGGCCATGGAGATATTGAGGACCGGAAAACACCAACTTTTGTTGAAGCTTTGAAGGACAGACATGTAAAGTTTATTGCCTGTGGTGGGAATTATACTGGAGCTATATGTCTTCATAAATGGGTATCTGGTGCTGAGCAATCTCAATGTTCATCGTGTAGACAAGCTTTTGGTTTTACTCGAAAGAGGCATAACTGCTACAATTGTGGACTTGTTCATTGCCATTCATGCAGTTCTAGGAAAGCACTGAGAGCAACTTTAGCTCCGAATCCTGGCAAACCATATCGCGTTTGTGATTCCTGTTTTGCCAAATTGAACAAGGTGTCAGAGGCAAGCAATCATAACAGGAGAAATTCTGTACCTCGCCTCTCAGCTGAAAACAAAGACAGGTTGGATAAGGCTGAAATAAGGTTGTCAAAGTCATCACTTCCCTCAAATATGGACTTGATTAAACAGTTAGATAACAAAGCAGCCAAACAAGGAAAGAGAGCTGATACATTCTCCCTTGTTCGCCCTTCACAACCACCTTCTTTATTACAGCTGAAGGATGTTGTTCTGTCCAATACTGTTGATTTGAGGTCGAAGATTCCCAAACCGGTTCTTACCCCTTCTGGAGTGAGCTCCAGGTCTGTCTCACCTTTCTCAAGGAGACCAAGTCCCCCACGTTCGGCTACACCAGTTCCAACAACATCAGGACTTTCCTTTTCCAAAAGTATAAGTGATAGTCTGAAGAAAACAAATGACCTTTTGAATCAGGAAGTGCTTAAAATACGTTCACAAGTAAGTTGCTTCAGTACCCAAATTAATGATGGTTGGCTCAGGGTCTTAAGTTGAAGCATCAAAATTAAAAAAGGGATCAGTTGGTAGATGGGAAGAACTGTTCACAAATGAATTTCAGTCTAGTAGTTAGTTTTGTTATAGAAACTCTGTCTTAACTGTGTTATGGTTAAAAGTTACATATCAATGGCACATCCTCGATAATGGATTAGATCATATCGGGTTGATTTGGCTATTCCCTTTTCAGCTATACAATGTGCAGTTGTGTTGTTTTGCTTCATAAGAGTGAAGAGAATCACCATCTGTCACTTCTCCTCGTCTATATGTGTGCAATTGCTTTTACATGTACCCTTTGGTGTTTCTTGAAAAAATGTCTAAACCTTGCTGGTGATGGATCTGATCTAGGTTGAGAGTCTGAAACAGAGATGTGAATCCCAAGAATTAGAGCTTCAGAAATCAGCAAAGAAGGTACAAGAAGCAATGGCTGCAGCAGCAGAAGAGTCGGCAAAATCTAAAGCTGCAAAAGATGTTATAAAGTCACTTACAGCTCAGGTACTCTTGCTTCATATGTTATTTTTTTCTCCTTTACTCACATTTTAACTTTTGGATTTGCTTCAATCTTAGGTCATCTCAAGCGTTTATAAACTGACTCAAATTGTGTTTTAACATTCCTTTTGAAATAACACATAAATAGATAGCTTTTCTTTTCTTTTTTTTGGTAGAAAAAGATAATGCTTTGCTGTTGTTGTGCAAAAATCACTGTTTTTAGTATATGATTCAAGAATTTGTTAAGTGTTTTCTTTGTAATAATCTCATTGCGTGCTTAAACTCTAATTGTAGCTCAAGATTATGGCTGAGAGGCTGCCACCTGGAATGTACGACACTGAGGGCACAAGGCCTACTTATATGCGCAATGGTTTGGAACCAAATGGCATTCATCATCCTGATTCTTATGGTGAGCAGCATTTGAGATCAGATTCTACTGATGAAACTACCTTACACTCTCCAAAAAGGAATGAGACTACCACAAGAAATGGAATTCAGTGTCCCACTCAGTCATTCAGGGATCTGCCAAGGGATGACCATCCAGATGCTAGATTGTCCAATGGTGGTGGGGTTCAGGCAAGCAGTACTGATGTGTCGGACAATGGACAGGAGTCTAGGTCCATTCAAACCAGGGATTCAGCACTGGTTTCAAGTGGTAATCAGGTTGAGTCTGAGTGGATTGAACAGTATGAGCCTGGTGTGTACATAACTCTTGTGGCCTTGCATGATGGAACCAGAGATCTTAAACGAGTGCGCTTCAGGTAATTTCATCTACGAGGGTGTTTTCAATCTTTGCTTGCTATATCAGTACTTGCTATACACAATCAAGTAATAGTTTGATATAGATGAAACTAGACAAATGTTACATGTAGGAAGAATGTAAGCAAACTGGTAAACTGTTTGGAAAGGCCTATATTGTTGCTTTTCCATGTCTATTACAGTCATCTCATAAGATTGATGTAGCCTGCTAAAGTAATAGAATTAGACGAAGCCAAGATCTATCAAGGCTGGTATTGCAGCTTGGTTTAGCGTTTTTATTCCAGTACTTACGAAACCTGCAGTTAGCTAAGATGTTATCAATTATAGTCACTTCAATATAATCTTATAGCATAGATGTTTCTGCAGTCGGAGAAGATTTGGTGAGCACCAAGCAGAGACATGGTGGTCAGAGAATCGTGACAATGTGTATGAGAGGTACAATGTTCGGGGGTCGGACAGATCTTCCATTTCTGGACAGACAGCACGCCGAACAGAAGAGGCCATGTCAACAACTTCCCAACCTTAGCAATAGCGTCCTCAGGCATGCAATTTTCATCTTCAATGAGGAAAGTTTTAGGTCAACAAAGATTAGGCATATCAAAGTCCTTTCATAATTCTTTTCTTTTTCTTAAACGTTAAGCTCTTTTTTCTCTTAATTTTTTGTTATTCCATTTAGTTTCTGGGTATTCAGCTATTTTTACGTAGCTGCTGTATTGTAGTGTATATAAAAAGCATCAATTGAGATGATCTAGGCAAGAAAGATTTTGTTCCTTTGCTTCCCACCGCGAATTGCTCTTAACTGTTATTCTTTTAATGTTGCATATAGTCCCTTCTAAATCACGAAATTTCTACTTGGGTTTTGCTGTGTTCCTGGAAGGAGGGCGTTTTATTTCGTTGCCCTGCCATCCTCTCGTGAAACACGTGCAATTTTCTGCATCAAAATCAAATTTGTTCGGTCTCATTCTTTCGCGTGCTTCTTGGGCGTAGATGCATTGTTATGGATATCGGATCGTACTGGAGTAAATCTGGTATTGTATATTGAGTTTTGATATCGGGTTTAAAGAAAGAAAGAAGAGAAGGAATAAAAGGCTTTACAAAAAGAACAAGAAATCATAGATACAGGTATGTCTACAAACATCAATCCATAAATGTCTTAACAATTGGTATCAGAGTCACGATATTACATGATTTATTTTTTACAGTGTATTGTTTGTTTTTTTTGTTGTATTATATGGAAGGAGTTTTGCATTATTTTTGTTCGTTTATGAAGTTGCGACATGTTGCATTCCCATGAAAACAAACCTTCGGTGATGGTATGAATGGAATGGAAAAGTAATTTTTGTTTTGATGATTTTTTTATGTTAACTGACACGTAATGTTTATGGATGGATGGTTTAGATTAAAGGTAATACACAGAAGAGAGAAACTAAAATCTAAAACGTAAAGTTTTCCTCTCTTTTTTAAAAAAGGAACCATTATGTGATTTATAATGGTGTCAAGAGATGCTCTTGGTAAAGCTTGGAGTGGTTTATGGTATAAAAAGCAACATAGGAAGACAATCTATAGCAACATAAGAAGAGAAAGAAGAATAGTTTAAAAACAAACAAACCCAGAAGCGTCGGAGGAAGACATTGCATCATTAGGCACATGTGCCAGACATTGCTTTGTCTACAGGCGGACGCTGGCACGTGCACTGCACGCGCCCGACCTTGCCTTTGTGATGGCAGATTATGGACTGATTTTTTTGGTCTTTGGGCCATTAAATGATAATATTAGGTTAGTAATAATTATGGACATTAATCTTAAGGAAAAACATTTTTTTTAATTGTGACATAATGAATTATTTAATTCATAATTGATTTATTTTCTATGTATAATATAATTTTGAATATTTTATATTATGCAATTTTTGAAATTAAATTTTCTTATTATATATTGATTGTAATACATGACATTATAGAAGTTTAGAATAGTTTGTTAGTCGCCAAAATGATGAAATTAATTAAATTAAAATTTTTTCATTATAATAATTGTTCAATTAAATGTTTATTACATGAAAAACTTATTAGTCACTAAAGTGGCCTAGCTTGAAACTAATTGTTTCAATTGTTCATTATGATATGATGCTAAAATGACATAAAAGTTGAATTGAACAATTGAGATTATTAATTATAATGCTAGGAGGTCACTCAAAGGTGGACCATTGCTTATAATTAATGACATTAAAGAGACTTTATCAACATATTTGGTTAATATGATTGTATATCTAAAGATAACATGCATCTTGACTAGAATATGTGTAGCGCCCTTACCCTAGGGTACATGCTTGGACACTCAGCGGATATTCCAGTGTATAACCTAAGATAATGATGCGCTACATTCAATCATAACATTCACTTATCATGGCATCATCTATCTTTATTCTCTTATAAACATCATAAGGAAAGTCACAATATTTTTAAACCAAAATTTCCTTGTTTCATTTCATAAAAATCAAATATCTACAATGTATCTTTCAACATCCATACCAATGCAGCATCATTGCCTAATACAAAAATGTGCTACATGAAAGAGGAAAATACACAAAATGTATCTAATTTGTCCATGTCCAGCTGACCGACTTTTGAGTCATTCCTTCTTATCCACAAAAGCAAAAGTCTACCTCAGTAGCAAATATCATCTTTCGGTCTTGAAAAGTCAACGTTGCAATTTTGATGAGTTTTGCGAAGTCAATGAGGTAACCATTATCGATAATTCACTCAATTCATGCATCACATTAATACATATAACATATATTTAATAAATTTGCATAATTCATCACATATCTCATTATCACTCAATAGTAGATAGTTTAGCGTTTCAATCAATCCAATATGCTTGATAAAATGCATACGAAATGCTCATGTGACTCTTTTCCAATTATTATGTTGTTGTGATCGAATACCTAAATTGCTCGTATTCATTGTGAATATCGGGCTCATTTATATTGTTCCTTATCTGTTGGGGATATAGGGCTTATTTTACGTAGTGAGCCTTTGGCTCTTAATCACATTTGGAGCTCTAAGGTCGTTTTCGGCGGCTACTCAAGCCACAATTCTCATTATCTAATTATGCATTCATGTATGGAATGCATCTCTCATAATCAATCATGTCATGAACCATTTAATTCGTCACATTCACATACAAGTAGCACTTCAATATCTCATTCACATATCACAATCATCGAACCTTCATTGTCCGAAATCAACACAACCAAATCACATTCATTCAATAATTCAAACAAAATAAAAACAAACAAACAATCAGTCAAGAGAAACCGACTAGGTTACTCACAGTTTACTCCAGAAGCTATTGCCTCGAAATCTCGGCAATGTTTGGATGATGATGTTCTATATGTTCCTCTATATCATGCACAATTTTGCACAATTGTATAAGTGTCTATTGATGCACACATATGTATATTAAATATGTACAATGCATGTTCAATGACATTCCTGGGTATATATCCTTAATACATGTCTCATAACCAATTATCAAGATCTTTGAATCATTCCTTGACACCCAGAACACTCTTCTTACATTAATAACTCAATACTACTTCAATTAGGATGTTAATAACTCAATCCTACTTCATTTAGGCTCATTTAATATAACTAACAAGCCTAAGCATCTTATTGAACAACATAGATAAGTCAATCATTCATAAACAAACATCTCTTGGGACCAATGCCATAACTTTTTTTGTAGATGCCGGATTAATGTTATCTTAGTATGGTCTTAAAAAGGACTTCTAGATCCACAACTTATCTAAAGACTGAAAAAAGAAATTTGCCATTTTGGAGGTCAAAACACACAGGCCGTGTGGACCCACACGAGCAGCCCGTGCTTCTTACGTGTGTGCTGGTGTTTTTACATGAGGAGCACATAGTCAATGTCAATTTACACGGCCTAACCATGTATCCTTTGGGTTTGTGTTCAATTCTCCTTCTCCAAGACATCTCTAATGGATCCTAGACACATTCTAACATCGCTTTCACTCATAATCTTCCCAAATTCACCTCTTCTAATGCAATATCACTCCATAACAATTTAAACACCAGTTAGATTTCATTCTCTCTCAATTCTTAACTCATTTGATTCATCATCTCAAGTATATAACTTCTTCAAATATTCCTAATTTCTACTCAACATCATCCATACACATTTCATATTCCCTACTTGATCATAAACACTCAAAATATAATACATTCTCATACAACCAAAATAGAACACAACATATCCATTCATCCAACAATGTACTGTACCCAGTTCTCAATTTCATATCAAATTTTGGGAATCTTAAAAATAGAATTTAAATTCTATGTCTTCATAAAAATGTAACCTTATATTTCTAGTTTAATTCAAATCAAGAATCATCTCGTTTGGATATCTAGAGAAAAAGTTATGGCTAAAAGACTGAAGTATACTCAGTGAACATTTTCCAGTCCATCATCTTCAAACTTTCCAGATTTTACACCTAACATACTTGTACAAAGATCACCCTTTTCTAATTCATTTACTCCTCATTCTCAACTCTATTTTATCTCAATATCATTCACCAACAAAGCATGATCTAAATTTGATCATTAACCTAAAAATAAGACATGTTCATGTACCTATTCATCAACTTCCAATTCTCATTAAGACATCCCTTTCACAACTAATTCATCCTAAAAACATGTGTAGCATATCTGATAGTTTCTCACCCATCATATAGAATATCGATAATCTATAAAACAATTCGTAACCCATTATTATGTTCATTTCTTCACCAACATTCTAGCATATACAAAACTCCTTGTCATGATCATTCAATGTCTAAAGCATTTCTATAAATCATCACTCATTAATAAAAGCAAGAAATTTACACACTCTTCACCATTCACGACACCCACATACTCAAAACACCATTTCATGAGATTAACCGCAAACTATCATCACAAATGCTTCATCTAACCAAACCCATAAAATTAAAAATTGATTTACTTGATTTAGCTACCAAATCTTCAAACTCTTCAAGAAAATCAAGAATCCCTAACTTCACCAAAAACCCACGATCATCATCATCTTGAGGTTGAAAGGTTTGGGTTTTTGGTGAGAATGAGAAGAGGAAGCAAGGTGAAAGAGTAGCATGAAAGATGATAGGGTTGGGTTTAATGTGAATGGAGATTTGAAGAATCAAAACTCATGAAGAAGAGGAAGAGAAGAGGAGCTACGAAAATGATGGAAGAAACCAAAATAAAACACCAATAGCCTTTTTAAGAGAGAAGCATCGTGAGACAACAAAAAGGAAGGGGGTCTTTCAATTAAAATAAAAATAACTTCATACATGGTTTGGCAAGTGACACTTGTCAATTGCCACATGTCTCATTTCTAAAGCATTAGGCAAAGTTCTTTCATTTAACTAGTCCCATCAATTTCAATTTCTACTCCAATTGTCCCCCAATTTTCAATGGCACTTGTCAATAAATCCTAGAGTCATTTATCCAAAATTTCCATTGCCATTAGACAATAATTTCTACTACCATTTAATAATTGTTTTGCCACTCAGCAAGTTTTCTAGTTCAAAAATTACCCAAATTTTCATAAATTTCTCCTAAAATTCACCAAAAATTATAAATCAAAATATATACTTCCTAGATCAATTTTCAACATATAAAAACCACATTTCTCAACATACACACATTTATAAACAATTATACCCAGAAATTGTCAATGAATGTATGTACAATTATTTTTATGTGCAAAGATTCAATATTCACGTGTATATGCATATCATGTAATGCATGAGCATGAAATGTGTTTTCTAATTTCTCAGTAATCTCTCACATTTACTATTTTAGTCTTAACATGGGTAATAAGATGTTACAACTCTCCCCTTCTTAAAATAAATTTCATCCTCAAAATTCTTACTTGGTTGTTCAAATAGGCGGGGATATTGTCTCCTCATATGCTCCTTCGTTTTTCATATGACTTCCTCAGTTGCGTGATTCCTTCAAAGGACTTTCATCAATGAAATGACTCAGTTTCTCAACTGCTTGATCTGCAATCCTACAATCTTGATCGGCTCCTCAACATAACTTAAATTACTAGCAACCTTAATCTCTTGAGCCGGTATCACATGTGTTAGATCTGATCGGTATTTTTGGAGCATACTCACATAAAACACATTATACAATTGAGACACTTCATTCAGTAAAGCCAACTTATATGCCAAAGTTCATATCCTCTCAATGATCTCATAAGGACTAATGTACCTAGGGCTCAACTTGCCCTTTTTTACTGAATCTCAATACTTCCTTCAAGGTGACACTCTAAGGAACACTTTGTCTGTTACACTGTACTCCATATCTCGTTGATGTTGATCTATATAACTCTTTTGTCTATCTTGAGCTACTTTAATTCAACTTCGGATCAACTTCACCTTATCTACTGTATCTTGTATCAACTCTGGGCCTTCAACCATTCTCAAGCCCTCTTCATCCCAATACAGAGGTGATCGACACTTTCTTCCATACAATGCCTCGTATGGTGCCATTTCGATACTACTGTGGTAATGGTTGTTATAGGCAAACTCAATCAAAGCTACGTACGGATTCCAAGCTCCTTGAAACTCCAATACATAAGCTCTAAGCATATCATCAACAGTCTTTATTGTCCTCTCACTTTGTCCATCAGTTTGAGGATGAAATGTAGTACTGAAGTTCAACTTAGTACCCATAGTAGACTGCAAGCTCTTCCAGAATCTTGAAGTAAACCTGAGATCCTTGTCCGATACAATAGACACTAGAACCCTATGTAGTCTAACCACTTCATTCACTTATCTCCGGGCTAATTAGTCTAGCGAATTATTCTCCCTCACTAATAAGAAATGGGCTGACTTAGTTAATCGGTCTTCTTCAACCCATATAGCATCATACTGCCTCAGAGTTCTAGGCAATCCTATAATAAGGCAACGAATATAGCTTCCCTATTGGAGCCTGATAGTCCGCTTTAACCTGTTGGCATGTCATACATTTAGAAACATATTCCAATGCTTGCTTCTTCATTCTTGGCCACCAAAAGTGCTGCTTAAGCGTATTATACATCTTAGAGGTATTAGGATGCATAACATAAGTAGCCATATGAGCTTCCTCAAGGATTTCCTTTCTCAGTTCATCCACATTTGGCATACATAACCTTTGCTTCAACCACGGTGTCTCATCTCTCAATTCAAACTTAGAATCTGGATTCATCTTCACTTTCTTTATAAGCTTCACCATATCAGGATCTTTCTCTTGGAATTTTCTGATTCTATCATGCAGCATTAGTCTCAGCTTCAAAGTAGCAATCAGTGCCTCATTTTGCTCTAAATTCAACTCCACATTCAGAGCTCTCAATTGAATCAAGTTGGGTAACCATGATAATTGAATTTGAGCTACATTGGTATTAGACTTTCTGCTCAAAACATCAACCACCACATTAGATTTCTCCCAGTGGTACTCAATCATGCAGTCATAATCCTTCAATAACTTAATCCATCTTCTCTGTATCATATTTAACTCCTTCTAATTCAACAAATACTTGAAACTCTTATGATCGGTATAAATGTGGAATGTCTATCCATACAAGTAGTGTCTCCATATCTTTAGAGCAAAGACAACTGCACCTAGCTCTAAATCATGTACCGGATAATTAATCTAGTGAGACCTTAATTGTCTCGATGTATAGGCAATTACCTTGCCATACTACATCAACACACATCCCAATCCTTGATGCGAAGTATCACTATATACCACGTATCTTCCGGTCCATGATGGAATAGTTAACACTGGTATAGTAGTCAATCGATATTTCAGCTCCTCAAAGCTCCTCTGATATTTCTCATTCTATCTGAACAATACATTCTTCCTCAAAAGTTTTGTTAGAGGGGCTAAGATCAAAGAAAACCCCTCAACAACCTCTGGTAGTATTTGGCTAAACAAGGAAGCTTTGGACTTCAAATAGATTCCTCGAAGCCTCCCAATTCATCACTGCCTTAATCTTCCTTAGATCCACTTGTATGCCTTGTTCAGTCATTATATGCCCCAAAAATACTACTTAGTTCGGCTAAAATTCACACTTACTGAATTTTGCATACAATTGGTTTTCCCTCATAATCTGTAAAATGACTCTCAAATGTTCAGCATGCTCTTCTCTGCTCTTGGAATACACTAAAATGTCATTGATAAAGACAATCACGAATCAGTCCAGGTAAGGCTGAAACACCTTATTCATGAAGGCCATAAAAGTAGCTGGGGCATTAGTTAACCCAAATGGCATTACTAAAAACTCGAAGTGTCCATACCTGCTCTTGAATGCACTCTTAGGTATATCAGCCTCTGCTATCTTCAACTGATAATATCCCAATCTCAAATCTAGCTTAGCAAATACTTGAGCTCCCTGCAATTGATTAAGCAAATCATCGATCCTAGGTAACGAGTACTTATTCTTCACTGTAACTTGATTCAACTACCTATAATTGATACATAACCTCAAAGTCCCATCTTTCTTATTTACAAACAATACTGGAGCTCTCCAAGGTGAAACACGAGGTCTAATAAAATCCTTTTTCAACAACTCCTATAACTGAGCTTTCAATTCCTTCAGTTCTATAGGTGTCATCCTATATGGAGGAATAGATATAGGAGCAGCACTTAGAACTAGATCAATGGTGAACTCCATTTTCCAATCTGGAGGTAAGCCAGGTAGCACAGTGGGAAGCACATCCAGGAATTTTCTAACCACAGGAATCTACTGCGAATTTTGCTCAGTTTGGGTATCAATGACATAGGCCAAATAGGCCTCACATCCACCCTGCATGAACTTCAATGCACTCATAAAGGATATCATCCTGGCTGGCACTACTTGACTAATTCCTCTGAATACTACCATCGGCTGACAAGGAGATTCTAGTACTACCTCTTTGGTATAGCAATTCATAATAGCCCTATGAGCAATGAGTCAATCTATGTCTAGGATAATATATATTTCTCTCAGCTGTAACATAATTAGATCTGCCTTTAACTCTGTTTGATCAATCCTAATCAAGCATTCCTTGTAGAATTCTCCTATAACGGTAGTACTATCTATCGGTGTACTCACCTCTAATCCATACTGTAGTAGCTTTCTATCACAATGCAACCTAGATGCTAGCTGCAGTGCGATGAATGAATGTGCAGATACTAGATCTAGCAATGCAAATGCTTTATGAGTGTAAATAAATAGCGCACCTACAACGACATTCAGAGAGTCCTGGACCTCCTGCCTAGTCATAGCATAGACTCAAGTTTGGGAATGGGGTCGGTTGCTCCTCACCTCAGTCCTGACAAAAAGACTCCCATAACTCACTTTACCTCTGCCGCGACTCCTCTATCCAGACCTACTACCTTTGCTCTACTGGACCGTAGAATCACTCCCAAATCCCCCACTCATACCAAACTAAGCTTCCAAAGTAGCAGGACAATCTCTAATCTGGTATTCAAAAGAGCCGCACCTAAGGCAAGTTCCAAATAGTTCCCAGCATTCTTCACTATGCCTCTTCCCATAATACTCACACGGGGGGCCACTAACTCTGCACTGTACCTTTTCGACTGCCTGATTGTACAAAGTCACCCCTCTTCCTGAGTCCTGACTGCCCGAATCCTGACTACCCTATTCTAGCTGGTGGTATGAAAGCTCTATTATGATGTTTATTGAATCTTCTGCTAGAACCACTCTAACCCTCACTAGACCTCTTCATTTTGAACCCCTGCTCAATCTCTATTTGTCTCTCTCTCAGTAACTGCTCAATTATGATTGAAGCAACTCTCAACTTAGCGAAACTACTCAGGTCTGAAAGCGTCAAACCTGTTCTGATCTCTATATTGAGTCCATCTTCAAACCTCCTACACTTGTCTTCTTCTATAGGGATTAAAGCAATAGCATAACCCATCAACTCGTTGAACCGAATTTCATATTCTGCCACTGACATCCTGTCTTGCTTCAATTCCAGGAACTCCCTCATCTTTCAATCCAAGTAGATCTTGGGCATGTAGTTTTCCCTGAAGGTCCTCAGAAAGTCTTCCCACTTTAGGTGGCAAGGCCTGGTGGTACTGCCTGGGACAGTCTTCCACCATTAATAAGTCGGGCCCCGCAGTAAGGACACTGTATAATCGAACCTCTCGTTCGACTCACAGTTCATCTGATCAAGAATTCTCTCTGTCCTTTTCAACCATCCTTTGGCCTTAGCAGGGTCTGTACTGTCATAAAAATTCACATCCCCCTGCTTCCGTAGCCTATCATACCTCCTCTCCCTTCTCTCAAGAATCATCTCCTCAGATCGAGGTACTGAAGACCCCCTACTAACTCCTATCAACCCTAGGTCAGCTGGTTCTCCCATTTGTTCACCTATGGCAGATGACCTATAATAAACAATAGCTTTAATCATCATCTATATTTCTCATGATATTTTATGCTTAACATTTCTAGATATCCCTATAGATGCCAAACTATGCTTTGATACCACCTAGTGTAGTGCTCTTTACCCTAGGGTACGTATCGGGACGCCCAGCGGACATTCCAATATATAACCTAAGTTAATGGTGCGCTACATTCAATCATAAAATTTACTTATCATGACATCATCTATCTTTGTTCTCTTATAAACATCATAAGGAAAGTCACAAAATTCATACCAATATAACATCATTGCCTAACACAAAAATGTGTTACATGAAAGAGGAAAATACACAAAATTTATCTAATCTGTCTATGTCCAGCTGACTGACCTTTGAACCATTCCTTTTTATCCCCAAAAGCAAAAGTCTACACTGCTTGTAGCATCCCTCGGTAGCTAATATCGTCTTTTGGTCCTAAAAGTCAACGTTGCAATTTTGATAAGTTTTGTGAACTCAATGAGGTAATCATCATTGATGGTTTACTCAATTCATGCATCACATCAATACATATAACATATATTTCACAAATTTGCATAATTCATCATATATCTCATTCTCACTCAAGAGTAGATAATTTAGCATTTCAGTCAATCCAACATGCTTAATAAAATGTATATAAAATGCTCATGTGATTCTTTTCTAATTACTACGTTGTTGCGATTGAGTGCCTAAACTGTCCCGTCTCCATTGTAGATATCGAGCTCATTTATACTGTCCCTTATCTGATGGAAATATAGGGCTCATTTTACATAGTGAGCCTTTGGCTCTTAATCACATTAGGAGCTTTAAGCTCATTTTCATCGGTTACTCAAGTTACAACTCTCCTTATCTGATCATGCATTCATGTATGGAATGCATCTCTCATAATCAATCATATCATGAATCATTTAGTTCATCACATTCACATACAAGTAGCCCTTCAATATCTCATTCACATATCACAATCATCGGACCTTCATTTTCCGGAATCAACACAACCAAATCACTTTCATTCAATAATTCAAACAACATAAAAACAAACAATCAATCGAGAGAAACCGTCTAGGTTACACACATTTTGCTCCAGAAGCTACTGCCTCGAAATCCCGGTAACTTTTGGATGATGACGCTCTATATGTTCCTCTATATCATGCCAAACATACATATAGCACAATTTTACACAATTGTATAAGTGTTTATTGATGCACACATATGTATATTAAATATGTACAATGCATGCTCAATGACATTCCTAGGTATATATCCTTAAAACATGTCTCATAACTAATTATCAAGATCTTTAAATCACCCAAAACACTCTTCTTACATTAATAACTCAATCCTACTTCAATTAGGATGTTAATAACTCAATCATGCTTCAAATTTAATATCACTATCAAGACTAAACACCTCATTGAACAACATTGATAAGTCAATCATTCATAAACAAACATCTCTTGGGACAAACACCATAAATTTTTTCTGTAGATGTTGGTTTAATGTCATCTTAGGACGGTTTCGAAGACAACTTCTAGATCTACAATTTCTGTGAAGACTTAGAAAAGAGATTTTGCCATTTGGGGGTTCAACACAAGGGCTGTGTGGACCCACTCGGGCAGCCCGTGTGTCTTACGTGTGTGGTGGTGTTTTTGCATTAGGAACACATGGTCAGTGTCAATTTACACGGCCTAACCATGTATCCTTTGGGTTTTTTGCTCAATTCTCCTTCTCCAAGACATCTCCAATGGAACTTAGATCAATTCTAACATCACTTTCACTCATAATCTTCCCAAATTGACCTCTTCTAATGTAATATCTTTCCATAACAATTCAAACACCAATTAGATTTCATTCACTCTCAATTCTCAACACCATTGATTCATCATCTCAAGTGGATAACTTCTTCAAATATACCTAATTTCTACTCAACATCATCCATACACATTTCATATTCCCTACTTGATCATAAACACTCAAAATATAATACATT
>JANITW010000006.1:26444557-26460155 GCA_027564335.1 Erythroxylum williamsii | reverse complement strand
TAATTTATTAGTATTTATTAATAAATATTATATAAAATATTAAAATAAATTTAAATAAAAATAATTTATTAGTAATACAAATAAAAATAATTTATTTTTAAGTTTTATTTAATTTATAATAATTATTATTAATAAAATATTTATTATTATTTTAAAAACTTTGAAAAAAAAAGGAGGGAAGGAGAGGTAGGAAGGAGGGAGGGAACTTTTGAAAACTTTTAAAAATTTTGCAAAAAGTCTCCCAATTTTTTTAAATTTTTGGTATCAACTGATATTTGACCGATATTTTGCATACCGGTCAGTATTATTTGAAATGAGCTGGTATCGACTGGTATTTAAACTCGATATCATAACTTAAAATATTGTATCAGTTTTGAGTCGATACGTAGCCGATACGGTCTGGTACTCGTAACCTTTCTTTAAAATAAATAGAGAGAATCTTTCATTGTTCTCAATTATAATTGATTCGGAAATTTTTTTGCCAAGGTGAAACGAAACTTTAAAAATAGTTTTAAAATTTTATTAATTGAATTAATTATTAATACTAGGAAACTAATATGATTACACTCAAATAAAGTAGACATTAATTTCATATCTTATATATAATCGTAAATATTAATTTATTAATGATAGCTTTGAATTTTTATTAATTTTATTAATAAAATTTTATTAATTTTTATTAATTTTGTGGATATATTTATTAACATATATCCACAATATTTTTTCAAATATATAAAATTTTGATTGAATTAATGAAATAAAATGAGAAGTTAATTTCTTTTATCTTTTTCGATATTAATACAATTGTACTTTTCAAATGGAATACGCAATTATCGTTCTAATCCAACAATAAATCTGTTTTTGTTTCTTTTTGTCTTTAAATATAATTTACTTCCTTGTTCATTTGCAACTTCTTCTTCTTCTTTTTCTCGAAGAATCGTTCGTTTGCAATTTCAAACATGACTAGAGTCTGTTTTCTGAGGTGTTAAAGTGAATGCGTGATCCTCTGCAGTAGGATTGTGGAGATTGCTTGGTTTGGCATGGACGTTTGATTACTGCTACTGCTTATGGTGAGCATGTTGTCTCCCCTCTTCACCAAAAGTTTTGTCTTTCTTGTTCTTCTCCCTTCCAATCAACTTTCTTCTTCTTCATTTTTGTCTTTTTTCGCTTTTCTAATTTTAAGTTTTAAATGTTGGAGATTGCATGGTGTTTTGTCATTGTGTTGTTGTTTAATTTGTGGGTTTGCTGGATGAATCTCAGGGTTTAATGCTGAGTTCTGCAAATTCCAAGACGTGCTTAACTGATAAATATTAATTATTATTTTTTCTTTTCGCACGTTTAATTACTCAAGCAAGCAGCGAAAGACATGTCGTTGGTGAAAATCAGTCTTTTGGTTGCTAGCCTTTAATTCTTTGTTTAATGCTGAAAACTTCATTTTGGTTTCGGGATTTCGGAGAGGATTCCGCAAAACCGTTTTCTTTATTTAAATTCCGCCTTTAATATCGATTCTTCCTGCCATTTAATTTTATTCTGTATATTCTAGTTACTAGTCCATCATTTGGAGGTTGGTTTGTTCAGTTGAGGGCTGGATAACTATTATCACCTCCATACTTTCAAGATATGAATAGGATGGAAATAGGTTCTTTTAATTAGTTATACCAAAAAGTTTCGATAGTCGACGAAGTCATACCATCAATTTGAATTTATGTCTCAAATTACTTTCAAGCCATATAATACTTTTTGATCAAATCTTGATTTCAAGTTTTATTAGCCTTTTCTTCTATAAAACTTTACAACTTGTAACCGAAAAATTAAATCAATTACAATTTTATCTTCTTAATAATTTAACTCTACAGAATGAAATAGAAACCTTAATATAAAAAGTATGTAGTGAAAATCCCCTTGACCCTATACAAAATATTAATAACCAATTAATTGAAATAAAATTAAAAGATCCTACAAAGACAATTAATATTAAAAATAACGTACCATATACACAACAAGATGCACAAGAATTTATTACTGAATTCGTTATAGTTAATTATCATTCTTTTTTTTCCATGTTTTTGTTCAGAATGATTATTTACATAAAAGGCTGTGGCTGAATGTTTACTTGAGCTAGGTGAGATTAATTGCTTTTGTAATGATTCAGAATTTTTTCTAATCAATTCATGTTGTTTACTATTGCTTAGATTTGGTACTCTAATTTATTTTCACTTTTGAGATTTAATTTACTTGATGTTACTTTCTCCAGCAGGCGAAGTATAAATTTAACTCTCATTTTGTGTGTGATTTGACATTAAATAAGGGTAATGACATGCTATATGATTGTTTGAATGTTTGGAGTTTGTTATTAAAATTGAGGGTTGGATTTTGGTTATGGCTATTCACGTTGCATTGTAGCTATAATTTAGTTGATATATAACTTAGCCTTTAGCTTGGCTTTGTCCTATTAGCAATTAGGGATGAAGTTTGAATTTCATGCATTTCAAGGGCTTTGAAGAATTTGATGTTGGTTGCAGTATTTGTGAAGTATATGTATACATATATATATAAATTGTGGTTTCCTTATCCATATCTATGATTATGGATGAGTGCTAACTATTAATGTGGAAGACATGGTCATATTTCAGCTACACTTTTTTTTTTCCCTGAAAATTAACAGATTTCATTCTATAAATATATATACAGTCCAGAGTACAAAAGATCTAGATTATGAAGAGTTGTGGTTCCTAGTAATCGTCTACATCTTGAAATCAAAGGGACAGTTGTAAGACCACATAAACTAGTATTACTCCAATCCCCATCTACTCTTCATGCTGCTTGTCATATTTGTAGCCATTCCTCTTGCTAACATGGCCAATCTGTAGTGGAGGAAAATGTCCTGAAAACCAGCTCACTGCTTCTACTTTCTTGTTTGAAAACTCTGCAATTACGCTCTTTCCATATGTAGTACACCAAGGCTGCCAACTTAACTTGATTGCTTTGAGATCAGCTGCACTATGAACTCGAAGTTTCCCTAACCAAGTGATTGTTTCATGCCAAGAATCCATTGGTTTGTCCATGTTGAGAATAAGCTACATCTGACCCCAGACTTGCTTAGTAAACCTGGATCTAATCATTAGATGTTCCAGATTCTCCAGTTCAGTATTACATACCTCACAGGTCAAAGTATTAATGGAGAACGTGATCTTATCTCTAGTAAGTGGCCCTCCATTGATTCCCATCCATAATATGAATGAGTGAGTTGGATTGATGTCACTATCCCGTACTAAGGTTGCTCAATCTTGCCTTGTGCTCTGTGTAATCTGTAAAAGTGTTTTGCAAGCTTTTGTGCTAAACTTCCTTGAGTTATCTGCCAGCCACTAAATTTTATCTTTCTTTTCTTGACATCTAGGCACCTTTTCCATTGTAAGGTTGACACTACTATTATTATAGAAGGCCCTTATCTACCAATTATTACTAATTAACATACTTCCTTTAGTTTTTGGATTCACCACCAATTTCAAGTACTGTACCTCCTCGACCTTCTATGGGGGACCTTTATAGTGCCAATTATCATAGCAAAAAGACATGCTTTCTCCATTCCCAATCCTATGGATCACCTGATTTTGCATCCATCGTCTTGTCTCTAGAATTTACTTTAGAGTTCCTATCATGCCCTGCCTTGGCTTTAAGATCCAAATACTCTTATGCTTTATAAATACGTTGTGTATCCATTTCACCCATAAATCCATTTCAGCTACACTTGGTTACCCATTGCCTATTCGTGCCATTAACATAGATATTGCAACACCAGTATAAAATCCTTTGACGATAGTGGTTGGTCTTGATGAGTGATGCCATCTTATGATCAAATGTTGAATCAGATGCTTTTTATAACTTCAATTTTCAAGAAACAGTACATCTCGTCTTGTTTAAACTTTTTCTTATTTTTTTTATCAAAAGTAACCTTGATATATTGCTCATCTAGCCCTTGATGACATTATAAACAATTCGAGACTTCAAAGATAGTTTAAATATTGCTACTCTAACCCATAGAACCGTGTTGGTGTTACAGGTGACTATTTGTCAACAGTGTGGTGACCAGGGCTTCTGTGAGGCATTGATTTGTTGCGATGAGTGTCAATCTTGTGGTTTGCATCTGTAAGTAGAACTATTGCATTTTTGTAATGTTATTTTTCATTGCTGCATTGATTTGTTTGGATGAGTGTCAATCTTGTGGTTTGCATCTGTAAGTAGAACTATTGCATTTTTGTAATGTTATTTTTCATTGCTGCTTAAGCTAGCAAACTTTGTTACACTTCATTGGTTCCCACAACATTTAAGAAAGAGTATCATACTCGTCCCTACAAGAGTGAATTGGTTGTTCATATTGATAATTCTAGGTTTAACAAGTTATTAGATTTTATGTGATTATTATACTACCTCTTCATAATTAAAAAAAATTCTTTCACACTTATTAAATGTTATGGGATCAATTATACCACCCATCTTCTAATTGGAAAAGGGTTTGAATGCAATAATCTATTATGCAACTATAGTTTAAGAGAGGCAACATATGAACACTAATAAAAGTTCATTAAATAAGCAAGTTTAAATGAAATCAAATATAGGAAGGTAGAGATAACAAGCACTGATTTTAGTGGTTTGATCCCTCTTAGACCTACATCTACTCCTCAAGTCACGTTTGAAACTTGAATCTATTTTGGATCTTCTTCAGTGTGGCTCTCAATAGTCTAACAAGAGCTTCCAAAGAACTCACACTAGTCGTTGTTTAAAGCTTCCATAAATACTTAATCAAATCACACTCAATAGAATTCTCAATTCTTAAAAGTAAGTCTTTCCACTTGTTTCCTACACTTTTCTTGTTATTTCTTACATAAAAAATTATATTTATACTTGTAGAGACTTGACTAACTATTGAGGGTTGGATAATATTGCCAAAATACAAAAAATTAGTCATTCACATGGCTTGCACTTTTCATAAGTTGGTCAACTATCTTGGCAGCCGACTAGTTGGCATATAAGCTAGTCAACCAAGTAGATTGATGAGTTGATTTGACTTCTTGCCTTGAGCAATTGACTTCCCTAGGACTATCCTAGTGTCCCTTTTTCTTCCATTTTTTTCTTTCGATTGATTGCTAGCATTATTAAGTCCATTCTTGCAAAACTTCTTGACTTCATAAGACTTGAGTTCTTCACTTTAAGTCATTTACAGCAACTTGATACAACACTCAAGCCATTACGTGTCTATTCAAGAAGAAAATGTAAACGAACACGTGATAATGATCAGCTCCACTTTCTTGAGTTGATCGATTCAATGGGAAGTCAGTTTATGCCATGATGTGCTGTTTCCCATGATGTGCTGTTTTCCATTATTTCCTTAATTATAGGCTAGGTAGGTAACATCTGGAACTTTGGTTATAAATATACCAGCTGTAAATTGTTTAGGGCGGGGATATTTCGTCTTTTTCTATTGTAGTGGAGAGTGGGTCCTTCTCGAACTGGACTAATTAATTGAAGTTGATATCTTCCATCAAACACATTCTTTATTTTTTTAATCGTCCTTCTCCCACCTTTTATCACAACTATATCTTGCTTATACTTGAATTCTCAAGCACATCATATGTTTTATCTTGGCTTTGCATCTTCATCAAATTTTAAATTTATTTGCATACTGAAGAAAGGAGACAAAGTAATTCTTCCTTAATTTTTCTGTGAATAGTGTAAGTAATATATAGGAAAAAAATGGAAGAAAAAGGGACACTATGAGCTTAGTTAAAAGTCTTTACATTGATGATGATGTTTGAATCCACCATTGGAAGCTATGAGCTTAGTTAAAAGTCTGGAAAAACCTTCCATAACCAAAGTGAACAAATACGGAGATAAAGGATCTTCTTGTTGAATGCCTCTAGCTGGTTTGAAAGGTTTGGAAGGAATGCCATTGACAAGGACACTCAAAGATGAGGTTTGGATGAAAGTCATGATCCATTGGACTATATGATGAGGAAGATGGATAGCTTCAAGACAATTTTGGATGAATTCCCTGCTAATAGTATCAAAAGCTTTTAAGAAATCAATTTTTGTTAAGCAAATTTTGATTTTTTGACCTGAATTATTGTCTTTCATTAGTTCTTGAACCAACAGAATACGATCAATATTCCTGGCAGCATAAAAGCACCTTGAGCTGGGTGGATGATGTCTGACAGGGCCAGTTTAAGTCTTTCGGCTAGAATCTTCGAGATCACCTTGTATATAGTATTACAACAGGAGATTGGTTGAAAGTTGCTTATGATAGAAGGTCTATGCTTCTTGGGGACTAAACATAGGTAAGTATGATTGATTTCCTGCAAGGGTTTGGCTGACTTGAAGAACTCCTCTACTGTCTCTACGAATAACTGACTAGTAATGTTCCATGTATGTTGAAAGAACAAAGCAGTGAAGCCATCGGGTCCAGGGGATTTAGAAGGGTGTAAACTGAATAAAACTCTTCTAATGTCTTGAGCTGTGACAGGTGAGGTGAGAGCAGCAATGGTATCCTGCGCAAGGTTGTATTCAAATAGGCTATGTGCATGGGAGCTTGTTGAAATAGTATCATTTGTGCCCATTAATTCCATGAAATACTGCCAAGCTAAGTCCATGAGGCTAGTTTGATCAGTTTGTAAGTCCATGAGGCTAGTTTGATCAGTTTGTTCTCTCCAATTACTGTCAAGAAGCAAGGGAATTTGATTGACATTCCTATGAGCAAGGAATGAGGAGTGGAAGTATTTAGTATTAGAATCTCCTTCCTCCACCAGTGTAATCTCCTTCCTCAAGATTATGAGGATTCATATAACATATTTGTTGGGCAATGGTAAGCTTTTCTTTCAAGGTATGCAGGCTAGGTTGCCTACTGATCAGAAAATGTTTAATAGCAGCCTTATACATGAACTGATATGATTTGTAACCAGTAACATCAGTGTGCCAACAACTGTTAATAAGATCAGAAAAAACCCACCATATTAGTTATAGCATTGAAGAAATGGAATGGAACTCCCATGGTCTTGAAATCAGAGAATTGCTGAATTAGCATATGTGAGTAATCAGACATCGTGCACAAATGTAGGGAACTGATTTATCCAGAATGTTCACAATCTGTTAAGTTTCTTTCTCACAAGAAGGCTACCATCTTGATTATTAGACCAAGTAAGCAACCAACCTGTAGAGTGGAGATCAACCAGATCCCTTTGCAACAAAAAACTAGAGAGCTCCTTAGTAAGTCCAGTATGATATCTCCGACTACTCTCCAATTCTGCTGAAGTGAGTGAGTAGTTAAAATAGCCAGCCACAAGCCACAGATTTTACATGTTTTGCTGTAAAAGTTGCATCTCAGCCCATAGTTTTCTTCTTTGAAAGCTAAAACTCGAGGCATACGCAAGAGTAAGATCAAACCCCTTATTCAGTCGTCTCATGTGACAAGTGGAAATGCACCAAATGGCTAGATTCTTCAATGACAGTCACTCCAATCAGATCTGCATTAAAATGGCATATGATTCTTCCATTGCAATGTGAGCTGTGGTTTGAAAAGTTGGAATTGAGTTCAAAAAGTTAATAGAATGTTTTTTTTTCTCATCTCTCCTTGAGTTGAAGGCTCCTCTTCAATATATGCATATCTTATTATTGAAGCATCGTCGATGAACTTCATAATGCTTATCATAATCATCCTAAACAACAATAGCATTTTTAATATCATATAGGCATTCATAATATCAATATCCATATAAACATGTCATCCAAAAACCTTTATAACAAAGCATGATAAGCACCATATGGTAGCATCGATAATAAAATCATGAGCATTATATGGTAGCATAACATTCATAAGGTAGCATCAATAATAAAATCATGAGCATTATATGGTAGCATAATATTCACAGTAAGGGAGGTGAAGAAGTTTGCTTTGACATATAATAGTAAGAACCAATTATACAAGGAAAGTTGATCTCCTAGTTGAAATACAAAAAAAAAAAAAGACTTACCTCTTTTCATAAGAAAGCATAGCCATCTTCTTTTCTTTCCTTCTCCCTTCAAACCTTCTTTTGAGAAACTCTGCTCCTACGATGGTGGTGAGGTGTTAGGCCACTTTGGCAACATTTGGGTAATTGTTTTTCTTAGGTTGAGACATTATAGTGGCTAAGAAAGTATGTTAACTTGTAGTCCCATTGTTGTCAATTTGTCAACAAGCAACAATTTTTAGCATTAATACCGACATAACTTGAGATTGAGAAACTGTTTTCTGCATTGCATTGCATTGCATTGTTTACAAGTGTGCAAGAGAGTCAATTATATACAAGTTACCCTAATAACGAAAAGAGAAACAAAAATAAGCAGATCACACAATCATAGGATATCCTAACTAAATAGGAAACAAAAGTAATCAGATCCCGTGACTAGATATATTAACTAGATAGGAAATCCTAAAACGATACAAAATCCTAAAATAGCTAACTTAGCCATAATTCATGTGTTTTTTCACACTCCTCAAGTTGGTGAATAGGTATTGCCCATTCCTAGCTTGGATGCAATATTCTCAAGACTTGAAGTACTTAGCCCTTGGTAATTACATCAAAAAGTTGGTTCTTTGTAGCCACATAAGATATGCAAATCAAATCACTCTTCAGTTTTTCTTTTATGAAGTGTCTGGTAACTTTGATGTTCTTCATTTGATAATGTTATTTTGGGTTAAGAGCTATAATAATTGCAAATTTATTATCACAATGGAGTCTCATTGGGTCATCCCACTTAATCTTTAAGTCTTTTAGGATAATTTTCAATCAAAATAGTTCAGATGCACCTTCATCGCTTGAAATTATGCCTTTATACTAGATCATGCTGCCACAATCTCCTTCTTACTTCTCCACATCACTTACCAAGAAAGCTGCTATATCCTACATTTGATATCTAGTCAATACTGGATCTTGCATATTCAACATTTGCATATGCCTTAGTACTAGACCCCCCATTTATCTTAAACAAAATAACTTTTCCTAGCGTCCCTTTGAGATATTCCAATACTCGATGAGCTGCCTAGAATGAATTTCTTTCGGGATATGCATGAGCTGACTTATCTCTCTCGTGGTATATGCTATATCTGGTTGTATGTGAGATGGATAAATGAACCTCCCTATAAGGCGTCGATACATTCCCTTGTCTTCTCTGTCTTTTCATGTTTAATGTTTGGTTTTATTGGAGTACTTATTGATTTGCAAGCTGTTTTTCCCATTTCCCTTAGGAGATTAGTGACATACTTTTATTAGAAGATAAAATACCTTGCTTAAGATTGATTTACTTGAGGTTGAGTTTGTAACCATAAGATCATAGGTTCAAGTCACAGAAACAACCTCTTTGTAAAAATTCAAAAGAAAGGTTGCGTATATTATGACCTTTCCTAAACCCCCTCAAAGCGGGGAGCCTTGTGCACTAGGTATGTTGATTTTTTTAAAGATTGATTTACGTCATTGTTGAGGAAATATTTCAACCTTCCTAATTCCTTGATCTTCAACTCCTTAGCCAAACATTGACTTAGAGGTTGTCTTTCCTTGCGGTCATCCCCTATCACTATTATGTCATCAACATACACTGAAATTGCCTAAAGTTGAGTTTTTGATGGACAACGTATTATCCTCTTGGCTTTGTCGATATCCCACAGCCATCATCTCCCAAACCATGTATGTGGCGATTGTTTTAGCCTATATAAGGTCTTCTTCAAAGCAAAATTATTCCTATAATAGGAGGCACTTCCATGTAGATTTCTTCTTCGAGTTCTCCATGCAAAAATGTATTCTTGACATCAAATTGTTGCAATTCCCAATCTCCTTTGTAAAATATGCTTTTGGAATTGTTCGGGGTGCATTCAAATTTATATCCAGTCTTGCGCTTATCATTGAAGTTCTTTTGAACAAGTAGGGTATCAAGCTTTCCTTTTCGTTGCTTAACTTGGAGAAAGGTAACTTTAATTCATCAATTTTTTTAAGGGATTCATTCTCATGCCATAAATCAATTATCCTCTAAGTGTTTTCTTCATCTTCTTTCATGGATGCATTTAAGTTGTTGATGTTAGTCTTTAATTTCTCGCTTTTTAACACACATAATCTAAGAACATGCAGTTTCTTTACACTTGAAAGATAATTACTTCTTTCACTTAGTCAAAATTTCTAAGTTCTCAAGTAGTTTCTCATAAGAGATGTCATTATAAGAGGGGTAAAAGTGGCATTTACCTCATTATCATCAGATATGGAGCATATTTATGTTTTATTTTTGAGCTCTTCGATTTTCCTTGGAGCCTTTATAGCCTTTTTCTTTCTTATTTACTTATGTCACTCTCCTTTAGTGTGGGGCACTGGAATTTGATTTGCGTAATTCCTCACTTTGCTCTTTTTTACTTAATTTATATTTTCATACGTTACTTTTATTCTGTGTCAAATATTATGTGCTATTTCAGATATCGTTAATAGTGTTCTTGCTTAGAGTACAAACTAGAATGTTAGGATTCAGCCCAAGCCCATCCTCACTTACACCCGTAGGGGCAAGATGGGGAAAGAGTCCACTGCTGACACTTAGGCAGCAGGTGGTTATGCATGCTATCATGAGTGAGTTTTAGGGAGATTGTAAACAGCAGAGGTATATATAGCAAAACAGAGGGGAGAGAGGATTTATTCATTGAATTGTCAATTGTTATACCGTATAGGCCTGGGAATAGTTCCAGGAGGAAAACTATTGCTGTTCTTACACTTTATACGTAAATAATACAATCTTCGGTAGTTCTATCTATCATAGAATGTGTACAACCTATTTGCTATTCGTTCCTTCTTGGTTTGAATGTGAATTTTTGTGTGCCATGATCCTTTTATTGTACCTTTAGATACCTAGTGGGAACCCCTTGCTAATACTAATTTTTAGACTAAAACAAGTGATCGATGAAGAATTGGGTGTTTCCTATCAATAATTGAAACTTTGACAGTTTATCAAATATTATGTGATTGATTGTATAAGACCTTTTATAGCTAAGAAAAATGAACGCAACTCATTTAAACCACTTCTCAATAATATCTCAATTATGTAATGAATGATAATCATAGGTCAGTTAATAAGTTTAAATCAAATCAAACAACTAAAGGAAGAGAGATACAACAAATACTGATTTTATAGAGGCTGGGTTGGTGCAGACTTATGTCCATTTCTGCTTGAGACTTGCATCCATTATTAAATCTCATTTACTGTTGGAGGTCAAAACGCAGCTTCTTTTCTCAAGAGTTTTACAAGAGCTTGTAAAAGAAAGCTACTTTTCTCAAGAGTTTTACAAGAGCTTGTAAAAGAAGTCACACTACTCGCACTTGAAAGCTTTCACAAACTTGAATCTATTGAAAGCTTTCACAAACACTCAATTTAATCACTCTTACAAAGAGTATCATAATAGCTAAATCTCAACACAATTCTCTATTAACAAAGAACTCAAATTAATCTTTTCACATATTACTTCCACTTCTCTTCCTATTGTTCTTGTATTCAGAAGGTCCTATTTGTGCTTGTAGAGGTTCAACTAACCATTAGGGTCGATAGTTCTTTCAAGATAGGAAAAATTTGCTATTAGCATGAGGTGGTTGATTGTTTGGCCTCCAAGCTTGTCAAATGACTAGGTCGGTTGTTCGATCTGGCTTCTCAGGGCTGCCATCCTTATTCTCCATTTTATTCTCTCAATTGACTACTCTAATTTCATTTCAACTTTACAAAACTTGAATTTCTTTTCCAAATCATCTATAACATTTATAACTTGTTCTGCGCTTGAATTCTCAATCATTCAAACAATTTCGTCTTGGCTTTACATTTTCATCGATCTTTTTCTCAAATTTTATTTTATCTGCATGCTAGCATATGGATTAATAGTAAATATTTTACAGTTATCAAAATTTGGATTAAAACTTCTTTTTCCGACACTTCAATAGGAAATGAAGGCTTTGTCTCTTGTATTGAGAGTACAAGTCAGTCTTGTATTTAAATGTGACATTGACTTTTTGTTTGGAATTAAATTAGGGCAAATGCAAGATAGCCAAATGCAGTGTGCTAACCGCTAAGACTGTTTTCATTGTGAATGTTAGGTTTTCTTTCATTTGTTGTAGTATTTTGGTGTATGACTGTATCTTTTCTTATTTTCAGCTATTGCCTAAGTGTATTGCCGAAATCATTTGATGATCATGTGATTTGGTTGTGTGAAGACTGTGAATCAAAGCGCATGCAAACTTCCACCCTTGAGAGATCTAGCCCCCTCGTGGTTAGGGAAAGTTGCTTTGAGAGTTTGAAAACTGTCCAGCCGAATAAGGTCAATCCTTCCAAAAGGTTCAAACAGAAATGTAAGAGGATAAATTTCAGTAGTCAGTCATGCTCTAAGAATGGTGACAAAGATTACAAGCTTGGAGACAAAAATCAAATTTGCAAGTTTAGCTATGGTGAAGCAAACCAATCTTTTGAAAGTAAAAGCTCTATACCAGCTTTTCAAGACTTTCAAAAGCTAGATGTGGAATACTGCGATAATGGTGATAATAATCAGAAGCTAACACGTAGTGGATCAGAAATTCCCAGTATTCAAGTAAAGGATTCTTTTCAAGCCAAAAACTCTCAAACTTATATTTGTTGCTCTCAGCCACTTCAGGTGAATCATTCAGATGGTGGAAAAGACAAGAAGCTTGGAAGACGGGGTAGATTAGACAGTTGCACCTTCAGTAAAGCTGTTGAATCTCATCAATCTGATAATTCACAACTTACTAATTGTGACCTTTGGTCTCCTGAGAGTGATGAGCGTGGCAATGGAGTGAACATTTGCAAACATGGGGAACTTGATGAAATTGACAGCTTCGACAAAGAGGCTGACTCTCTTGAAACCAAGAAAATGCAACTTTCCACCTTTGATTTGCAACCTTCAGACATTGACAAGGCTGAATCTCACAAAACTGAAAGTAATCGATTGGCTTTTCTGGTTGAGGAACAAAGTTGTTATGTCTTTGCACAGCCAATAAAAGATCCAATTTGGAGGTAAATCTTCTCTCCAAAACTTTTTATCCTTTCTTTTTATTCCTCATGCTTCAAGGGATTAATATTATTATAGGAAAAGGCAGCGTCTTAGTCAGTTTTGCCATTTGACAGGGGAAAATTAAGTATCTTACATTTCAAAATTGCTACTGTTGGGGGACTTCTTGGCCATTTGTCTACTATGGCATGCTTTAGAGCTTATGAGGAGGCAAAATTACTGCCAGAATCAATTCCAGTCGAGTTGGTATCTATAGCTTCTGTGTGGCCTAAAAGCTTTAACAAGTTTGGACCAACTCAAGAAAGTATTGCTCTCTATTTCTTTCCTCTATACGAGAGGTACAAATTCAAAGAGTTTTCTATTATTCTCATTAATTGATTTTGGTTCCTGTTACAAACGGATTATTTCTTGGTACAGAGATGAAAAGGCCTTTGATGGTCTAGTACATCACATGATTTTCGAAGAGTTAGCCATGAGAACTGTGGTTAAAAATGCCGAAATGTTGATTTTCACTTCAAACATACTGCCAAAGGAGCATTGGAGTGAGGCCTCATGTTTTATTTACAGTTCCATTACCCCTATGTGTGCAAAATTTGGTTAACTTTTAACATTTCTGCATTCCGAAATTAACTCCGCAGGATTTCAAGCAAAATTTTATTTGTGGAGCGTGTTTAGGAGAAAGCAACCTTCACTACCAGATGTTGATGCCGTTCCCTTGGAATATAAAGATAGCACGAACGGCATTGCGTGGCGCAGACGCAATCCTGTTAGTACTTTGAGCAATTGTAGTGATAGCTGCAACTAGTCCATATAGAATATACGCTCGAGTGATGTGTGGACCAAGCCCTGTTTTAATTCTCTCTTTTGCGGAACTCTTGTCATCATGGGATTGTAAATTGGGGAAACACAGGCATGATTGTAAGCAGTGCCCGCTCAATTTTTGTCAATTGGACTAGCCATGTCAATTAGAAACCTGCAGACCTTGTTTACCGTGTTTTGTTTTGCCACATGAATGAGTCTCGGTATGGATTGGGGATTTGAGCGGCAGATTCTCAATTTTGATGATACGAATCTGGAATATTAATTCCCAACTCAAATTCAATTCATCATTGATGCATTTATAAATTCATACAAAAGTTTCCTGTATGTTTCCAGTTTAAGAGTTTGGATTATCTCTGTGAGGTTATATGTTGAAAAAAAAGGATCATACTCATTTTAGATGTGATGTCATTAATAAAATTTAATTTATTGTTTTATATATATATCATTATATAATTAAAAATATTAAATCTTATTTCTCTCTAGTTCTTGCTTTCCTATAGCTTAAACGTCCTCCACTATCTAAAGCCTTGGTCTAATGCCTAAGGCTTTGTTTGGTTTAGAAGTTAACAATAGGTGAAATATAACGTAATACACTTTCATTGTTTGGAATGAAATTTTATAATGGAATAGAATGGAATATGATGAAAGTTGAGGGCTTCATATTACGTTCAATTTTATCCTAAATAGTAAAACTCCAATTCGGAGGGTTTAGGATGTAATATAAACTAATAAACATACACTATCTAATATACCTTCAATAATCTTTCATATTACCATTATTTATCTTTACTAATAACAACAAACGCAATATTGGCGGGAACACAATATCCATTGTAGCAGGTGAAGAGAGTTGGCAGGGGACCATTGTAGCAGTCGAGAAGTGTGTTTGGAAGAGCATTGTTACTTCAGCTTCAGGTACATATTCTTCTTTCTAGGTTGCGGTTGCTTTGCCACGCGTTAATGTGATTTGAGTCTTGTATGTTTTTGATTGTTGAGGTTGAAAATCAAGAAGCAACTTGTGAATTGTACTATTCAGTCATAAGTCGTAGTCCTCTCTTTACTTGCTTCTCTTCATCTTTGGCTCTTTGCCTTTTTAGGCTTCAAAGTTTGAGTCTTTATGTAGGAGAGAGGTACTAAGAATCTGCATTGTTGATGAAAGTTGAGATCTTGATGTGAAGTCCAACAGGCTTCTCTGCTTGAATGTCAAAGCTTGTTCAATTTGTTCGTGGTTCATGTCTTCCATTTAATTCTTTGACACCACTGTAAACATAAGTTTCCTTTGTTAAATCCCAGTGTTTGTTGCTAAAAGCATAATCAATCCCGTGAAACTCTTCTACAAATTTTGGCCTATTGCCAGGTAAAATCTTGAAATATAGAGCTCTCTTGAAGATTTAAGTTAAAACGTAAGATTTTGGTTCAAATTTTACAAGCTCTAAAAGGTTAAATGATCTTCTTCTTGATAATAAAGGCCTTCCATGCACTCCTTTTTCTTGAGACTCAAGTTTCTTGTGGTTCTGCGTTGATTCGTTCATGTTGAACATTTCGTGGTCTGAAATTTTGATCTGCCTGCTAAATATAGATGCTTTTCTTTATTTTTCACTCAGATATATATTAAAAATTGGCGGATCATTGATATGAGGAATATGAAGCTATTTAGGCTTTTAATATTATCCTTATTTTGTCTCTGCGCACTGGGGCAGCTCCCTTCTCAAG
>JANITW010000006.1:26395551-26414581 GCA_027564335.1 Erythroxylum williamsii | reverse complement strand
TAGTGTTTTGTTGAAAATGATTTCGTATTAGAACGGGCCCAAATTATTTACTGATATTTGCGCACTCGATGGGTTTTAAAAAAAAATGTATTACCGAATTTTAAACTGCATTGACTGCTCTAGCATACCACCCTCGCGGGTCGCGGGCTCGGATATCACAGTCGATGTCGGGCTCGGGTCTTGCGGGAGTGGGGTGCTACATATTGGATATCAACCCACTAGGAGAATTTCTCTACGAGTTCTCTCAGATTTATATTAGGGGTTATGAATTCGTGATAATAGTAGGAGCAAAATGCGTGTTATCAAAGTCCTTATATATATGCATTTAAGTACATTGTATTTTTTTCTCTTTTTGAAGAAAGATTGCTATTGCCTAATTCAACACCACGAGTATTGGTGTGAATCTAAGATCATTGATGGAAGCTAAAAACTTAACCGGACCAAACTTCCCTAACTGGATCAGGAACTTGAGAATAGTTCTCAAGTCCGAGAAGCTTGATTATGTCTTGGGAGAACCACTTCTCGATTCCCCTACTGCTGATGCCTCTAATGATAATCGAAGGGAATATAGGAAGCTTCTTAATGATAGCAAGATGGCTCATTATATTATGTTAGCCACTATGTCACTGAAGCTGTAAAAGCGGCTCGAGCCTATGAATGCTCATACTATAGTGTACCATCTTAGGGAGATCTTTGATGAGCAAGCAAGGTCCGAAGGTTCGATACTTTTTTATTTCTCTTTCACTTCAAGATGTTTGAGGGGACATCTCCAATGCAATAAGCATTAAAGATGAATGGCTACATCGAGCGGTTGGCCTCCTTGGGTTTTGTTTTAGATCATGAATTAAGTATTGACTTAATTATGACAGGTTTAACTGATAGTTACTCATAATTTGTGCTTAATTATCGGATGAACAATATATCCATCACAATTTTCGAGCTGGTCAACATGCTCAAGGCAGTTGAGTGATCTATCCGCAAAGACAAAGTTTTGATGCTAGTGGACTCTTTTGTTTGAAGAAAAAGAGCCAAAAGAAGAAGAATTCTGTAAGGCCTAAGGGAGATGTCAAAAACGAAAAAAAGATTGCCTCGAAGGGAACTTGCTTCTACTGTGGCAAGGATGGCCACTAGAAGAGAAACTGTAAGGTCTATCTAGAGTCCTTGAAGTAGAAGAAGGCATCTGATAACTTTTAGACCTAATATATACTGATGCATATGGTCTTATGTCCATAAATGCCAAAGATGGTTTCATATACTTCATTACCTTTATCGATGATCATTTTCTATATGGGTATGTATATCTTAATAGATACAAGTTTGAAAAGTGCAAAGAATTTAGAAATGAAGTTGAGAAACAATTTGGGAGAAGTATTAAATCACTTCGATCAGATCGAGGTGGTAAATACTTAAGCTAAGAGTTTTTGGATTATCTCAGGGATAATAGAATATTGTCCTAGTGGAGTCCACCTTACACGCCATAACATAATGGTATGACTAAGAGGAGAAACTAAACCTTTGTTAGATATGGTGAGGTCTATGATGGGTTTAGCAAATTTACCAAAATCCTTTTAGGGATATGCACTCGCAACTTCTATTTATGTATTAAACAGAGTCTCATCTAAGTCAGTTGATGTTACTCCATATAAGATATGGACTAATAAGAAACTCTATCTTTCTCATATGAAAGTTTGGGTTATGTGAAGCAGATTCAGCCAGATAAGTTTGAACCTAAATCTAACAAGTGTCTACTTGTAGGATATCCTAAGGAAACTATAGGATATCAATTCTACCATGTTTCGGAACAAAAGTTGTTTGTTTCAAAACATTCTATCTTTTTAAAGAAAAAGTTTCTTTTAAGAGAAGACAGTGGGAGCAAAATTGAACTTGTGAAAGTTCAAGATGCTTAAACAAACGTAGATCAATTACCAGGACCTAAAACTATTGTTCATAAAGATGAAACAATAGTTCAACCTTCTGACACATAAGAAGTTTGTAGGTCAGGTAGGATACGTCATGTTCCCGAGAGATATGGATTTCTCACAAATGAACTTAATGATGGATTGCTTATAGAAGATGATGAGCCTACTACTTGTAAAGAGGTTTTGAAGAGTTTAGAATCTAACAAATGGCTTCAAGCTATGAAATCTGAAATGGATTCCATGTATGAAAACCGAGTGTGGATTTGGTTGACCCAGTCGAAGGGATAAAACTTATAGGGTGTAAATGGGTTTTTAAGAAGAAAACTGATATGGAGGGTAATGTAGTTACCCATAAAGGTAGGCTTGTAGCTAAAGGTTATCATCAAAGGCAAGGTATTAACTATGAAAAAATGTTTAGCTCAGTAGCTATGCTTAAATCTATTAGGATACTCCTTGCCATTATCACTCATTATGATTATGAGATATGACAAATGGAGGTGAAGATAGCTTTCTTAATAGAAACCTAACCGAAGATGTGTATATGACACAACCTGATGGTTTCATATTCATGAATGGAGAAAAGGTATGAAAACTTCAGAAATCCATATATAGATTAAAGCAAGCATCTAGGAGTTGGAATATCTGATTTGATAAGACAATTAAAGTGTTTGGTTTCTCACAAAATCCAGATGAACTGTGTATATATAAGAAGGTTAGTGAGAGTGCAATTGTTTTCCTTTTACTATATGTAGATGACATATTACTAATAGGAACTGATGCCTCAGCTTTGCAATCAATCAAAATTTGGTTAACTGAGAACTTCTCTATGAAATACCTTGGATAAGTAACCTGTATTTTCAGGATAAGGATCTATAGAGACAGATCTAAAAGGTTGTTTAGTCTTTCTCAATCTACATACATAGACAAACTATTAAAGAGGTTTAGTATGAAGCAGTCCAAGAGAGGTTATCTTCCTATAGTATATGGGATTGCACTCTCTAAATCTATTTGTCCAAAGACACAAGATGAGAGAACTAGCATGAGTTTGATTCCTTATGCTTCAGTTGTAGGATCAATCATATATGCTATGTTATATATGAGACCTGATGTATCGTATGCTCTAAGTGTTACGAGTAGATACTAGTCAGACCCTGGTGAAGGTCATTGGGTGGCTATCAAGAATATCCTTAAGTACTTGAGAAGAACTAAAGATGTATTCATGGTATATAGAGAAGATGATCTTATGGTAAGAAGGTATATTGATGCCAGTTTCCAATCTGATAGGGATGACTACAAATCCTAGTTTGGTATGTATTCACACTAAATAATGGTGAAATCAGTTAGAAAAGTTTCAAATAAAAGACGACTGCAGATTTGATGACAGAGGCAGAATACATTGCAACTTTATAAGCAACAAAGGAGGTGTTTTGGATCAAAGTTCATCATAGAACTTGGTATGGTTTTGATCATCGTTGACCCAATGTAGTTGTATTGTGACAACAACGATGCTATAGTGTAGGTGAAGGAACCAAGGTCTCATCAGAAGTCTAAACATGTATTCAGGCGCTACCATTTGATTAGAGAAATCATTGGTAGAAATCATGTCAAGATAAAGAGAGTTCCCACCAATCAGAATATAGTTGATCTGTTGACTCAGCCTATTTCCCAAAAGAGTTTTGTGTCAAATGTACATGCCAATGGTATTAAGTATCGAGGTGATTGGCTTTAGTGCAAGTGGGAGTTTGTTAAAGAAGTGCTCTAAAGGCAATTACCTTTAGTACTTATTATACAAATCATTTTATGATTAATAAACACATTTTTATTATTTCGATGTTTACACATTTATGAATTTGATGTTGATCATAAATTGATTTAATGAAGTCCTTGATATAAAACATGGCATAGAGAAAATCATAATAATGAGATTCCTATGATATGTAATTATGTTAGTATCTAAACTTTCCCTAGTCATATGATTAATGATATTATGAGATGGGATATCATTAACTCGAATAGACTAGCACAAGTTATACTCCTTGATTGGATCAAACAGTGTCATAAGTTGTAGACATGAATTGTTTAAAGTTAACATGTAGATGCTTACTAAGGATAGTAAGTACATTAGATTGACCTTCTATGATACAATCATATGGATATTCTATTTCAGTGTCAACGATGGTCTCATCATAAAATTGGTGTAAGTATCTTTTGACTTAAGGTGCTCAAGGATATCTCAGATACTGATCTTATGCTTTGACTCCATTTATCAGTGCCTTTCTTGGTTGCTTATAGGGTGTTGATTGGGTACAGCTTAAGGTATTCGGAGATAATTAAGGATTCACCACTCTTAATAGAAGTAGACATGACTTGGGAGTCTCTAGCCAGAGCAGATATGTGTCATGAAGAGAGTCTTCAATGATACAAAAGTAATGAGATCCTTAGGACAAGATATAATATCACTTAGGCTAGAAGTGACGTAGTCAATCTAGTAGGAGTTGACACTTTGACCTTACTGTGAACCAAGTGAGGTATAGATGGTGAAAGGACGAATTACATGACAACATTGCATATGGAAGGGTTCGTAATCAAATCACTAACTTTTGGATTAATTAAGGGTCATGACTTGTTGCTAGATACTGCTCTTATCTTACTTGAATTAAGTGTAATTCAAGTGGCCAACATAACTGAAAACCTAATAGGTCACACACATAGGAGATTTGAAGGATGAGTAAAATGGTCTTGAATAGTCATTCAAGATATGAGAGAGTATTTTGGGATTGCATCACGATGTGATCGTGGTAGGAAATATTACATGGAACATATTAGAAAAAAGTGCTGTTGGCTGCCAATTTTCTCATTAACTTCACATAACTTCCATTAATGCATGTTATTCATAGTCATTAACTTCCCATAACTTCCATTAATGTATGCTATTTGTTACCATTAATTGCCCATAACTCCCCATTAGTGATGGGGGTTATGATAGGACAAATGGTGCAGAAAATATAGATGATTTTATACATCTTGTGTGAGAAACAGGTGAAAGAAAGGTTCTTTCTTGTACACATATTTTTTTTCTCTTCTAACTCTCACAAGAGTTCTTGTCTTTGCTAGCACAAAGAAAAAATTCTAGCCATCTCCTAATGTGGTTTCATTTTTCTATCTTTATGTGGACTTTCATTAAAGAAAATCAAGATTGATCATTTTGGTTTAATTGACAACCCAACACGGATAAGATTAAAGAACAAAGGAGATAGTTAAAAAGGTATGTAAACATCTTACATTTCATATTTTTGTTTTTTATATCTATATATATCAGTAGATTTAGTTTTTTAGGTCTGACTTCTTATTTGGATCTTAAACTCAAACAATTGGATGTTAAAATAACCTTCTTGCATTGAGATTTGGAAGAGGAGATATACACAGAGTAGCTAGAATGTTTCAAAGTTAAAGCAAGGAAAATTTGGTCTACAAGTTGAAGAAAAGCCTATATGGGTTAAAATAAGCTCCAAGGCAATGGTATTAGAAGTTCGATTCTTTTCTGATGGATGTTCAATTCTTTTATGGTGAATCATTGTTATAAATAAACTTATGTTGATGCTTATAAGTATTCTAAGAAGTTCACAATGAGGACTTTATCATTCTTCTTCTATATGTTGATGATAAGTTGATTGTGGGTCAAGATGTTGAAAAAATCTAAAAGTTGAAGTAGGATTTCTCTAAATCTTTTGATATGAAAGATTTGGGACCTGCAAAGTAGATTTTATGCATCGAGATAACTTAGGACAGGAAGAGAAGGATATTATGGTTATCTCAGGAGAGATATATTGAACAAGTACTAGAAAGGTTCAATATGAAGCATGTCGAGCAAGTTAGCATGCCATTAGCACCTCACTTTAAGTTGAGTAATCATGTATGTCCCTCAACAAAAAAGGAGAAAGATAGTATGTCCTTTATTTCATGCTTATCCGTAGTAAGGCTTTTGATATATGCAATGGTGTACACGAGGCTAGATATTGGACAGGCTGTTCAGATAATGAGCAGATTCTTGTCAAATCCATTAAAGGTTCACTAGGAAGTAGTGAAATAGATTTTGAAATATTTGACAAGAACATTAAAGTGGAGTTTTTGTCTTGGTGATGGTTTTCCAACTCTAGAAGGTTTTACAAATGTAGATCCAGCTAGAGATCTTGATGGAAGAAAATTCACTTTAAGTTTTCAATTCAAGTTTATAAGGGGAGCCATCTTATGAAAATCCAACATACAAAAGTGTATGGCTTTATCTAAAACTGAAGTAGAGTATGTAGTTGCAATGTAAGTTTGTAAAGAGATGCTCTAGTTGAAAAGGTTCCTTTAAAAGTTGGATATGAATTAAGAAGACTATTAGCATTTTGCGATATTCAAAACACTATTGACTTAAGCAAAAATACTATGTATTATTCCTGTAAAAAGCATATAGATTTTTTTTTATATTATTGGTTAAGGTATGTGATTAAGTAGCAGTAATTGATGTTAAAGAAGATTCATATAGACATGAATATTGCTAATATGTTGACTAAAGTTATTCCTAGAAGCAAACGTGAGCTACGTAATAAAGATATCTCTCAAGTAGATGTTGGAGAATAACAAGTCATCCCTATAATTAGGTTGAAGGGAAGATTATTATCTAATCCTATTTTGAGACTTACGCTAATCATAGATGCCTTAGGTTCATGGGAATGACAAATAAGTGAAGATAAGATGGATGAAGCTCATATAGGGAGAGACACGACCTTGTAAGGTGTTACACACTTGTATCCTAAACTTACACAATTGTATAAGTAACAAGCCTATGTAGAGTGATACATGCCCATGTTCTCCACTTATTCGAACATGTGGATCAATCATGTAATTCTTCGAAACTATATGAAAAAGGATATAAAGAGCAAAGATAGATACATTCGTGTAGACTCGTGTTTGTTACATACATTCGTGTAGACTCGTGTTTGTGACATACACGACTGTGTATGACAACCATATATCTCTTTGTGACCGTGTAGATTTGCGAGTGAGGCAGTGTATGTAACTCTGTATGATGCAAAAAAACCTATTTCATGGTATAAAAGAGAAAAATATCTAAGTTTTCCATAAGAGGATAACCATAATGTCCAAAAGTAAGGAAAAATAGAGAGAGGACAAGTAGTACAACATTCTCATCTTTTTTTAATTATTTTTTAATTGCCTTGAGATTTGTTGATTTTTACATCAGTTTCTATCCCGAAACTTTATAAGACAATTTGTTGTTGTAGGGTGAGAAATCAAACTTTCTAGATCTTTATTTGAGTTTAGTGGATTTCTTTGTTAGTTTGGCCTATAGTTTTTTCCTTCACACTAGAGGATTTTTCACGTAAATCTTATTGTTTATTTTATTATTAAGTTTTTTATTCTCATACTAATTTATTGGTCGAGGTTGAAGAGTATTTTAATTGTTAATATTTGATTGATCTTTTAAAAAGTTGTGTTATTGTCTCCCAATAATTTCTTCCAACTAATAGCTAATCATGATTTGTATTAATTTACTTGTCACACAAATGTATTTGTCATTTAAACTTAGTTTGGAAAATTTTAATATAAATACTTCTAATATACTTCATGAACCCAAGTAAGTTGTAAATTACTCAAGTTCAGAGCAAACAATCTATTTGTATTTTAAATTTCATTTTAAAATTAATATAATAAATTATATAATATGTAATTTATTTTTAATATATTTCTTAATTTATATTTTGTTTATAGTAACTCATTATCATTTATTATAAATTCTTATGTATATAAGTATAAATGTTCTAGTGACATAAGCTAAGTTTATATTGTAGGAAAACTTTTGGAACAATTGAATAAAGCTAAGATTAAAATAATTTTGTAGATGTAACTACTGATTATTTTCGTAATATATCTTTATTTGTTTTAAAATTTTAAATAAAATATTAAGTAAATTAATTATTTAAATGTTTGTATCTAAATATGTTCAAACCAAATCAATAAATTCAAACTAAAAAGTTCTTACTGTTGATATATTCAACAATATGGATGTTTCTTAATTTGTAACTATTTTATTTCAAAATTTTTATCAACTTTTCTCATAGCCTCTTCTTAAAAAATCATAAGAAATTGAAATGTATCGGTTATATAGCAATATGTAATTAATAAAATATATAGTTAATAATCATCATCTAACAATAAATATGATGTGGTGCAAATGATATTTATAAATATAAGGAAAGAAACTCAATAATTACTACAAAAATTACATACATAATTATTTAATTATAATGTATAATTCCAAAACTTATGGAAAGTTTTAAAATTATTATTTTGTAAACTTAAAAGATTAGCTGGGAAAAGTCCAACACACATCCAATTCATGAATATACAAAATAATTATAATAACTTTTAAAATACATGAGGATGGTATTTGAAGTTAATTTCCTAACATATAAATGGATGTACATGTTTCTTTACTTTTATGGGATGTTTTAATTTTTAAAAGAAAAGTTCCAATATTTTCAAGTTTAGAATCAAATTCACCTTTTAATGTTAATGTGGAGAATAAATATAATAACGTTGTTTCAAGTACTTATTTTAAATAAATATGATATATTTTTACTAAATAATATTTATATTTAAGCCATAATTTAGTTTTATAAGATATATTATTTTTTAATAAAAATAATAGTTATTGTCACCATAATTTATTATATTGGCATGTTTTTTATAATAAGAGTTGCATTTATATTATTTTGAATATTGATACATTATAATTAATGAAGAGATTAATTCTTTTTAAAATTTATATGAATAAATATATGCATCTTCAATATTATCTATACATGTAATGTAGAAATTTGAAACATAAAACAAAATTGTATAAATGCATTATGGCTAATTACCAAATTGATTCCTTTTGATACTTGTATACAAACAAATATCTCTACTTGAATATCGCTTATAAATATGTATTTATATATATAGTAAATGTACAATTTTTTTAAAATACTTTTTCATAATTTTAAAAAGATAGAAATTAATATGTAAAGTATGTTAAAGTCCAATTAATAATTTAAAAGGCATATTATTTTTTATTTTCATGTTGGTCATGTTTAGCAATCAACAAATTGCATTAGCTATTGGTTGATTCTATTAACGATTAGCTGACAACGAATTATATCAGTTGATTTGACCAGTAAATAATATTAACTATTTATTTAAAAATATTTAGTAAAAATTAACTATTTATGTGTAAAATGACTTATGAGGGCATGACTTTAAAAAAATTATATGAATATGAATATTATATCTTAGTATTTCTTTAAATATTCTCGTAAAAATTTAGTTTTATATATCTAAATTTACAAATTAAGTTTAGTGTACTAGCGTTACATGAAGGGAAAGCAATAATAAAATATGTCATCTTGAATAATTTGTAGTAATTTTTTGGTTACAATTATCTTTTCGTTCCTTAATTTTTCAGCTGTTGGAACAAAATGCTTATCAAAGGAACATTTTCAAAAAAAGTGGATTTAGTTTAATCTAACAATTTAACCAGTTGAACACTAAATATAATTATCTACGATTTAATAAATGAAACATTTATAATAACCTTCTTGAAAGTTTAATTTCTTTTAGTTATTAAATCCTTATATATTAAATGTTATTAAATCAGAAGAATCACAAAAATTTGTACTATTCATCAAATATAAATATAGGTAAATTTTTTATAACAAAATTTATACAAAATTCATACTTTTAAATATATTGTTAAAATATAATGTATCTATAAGTTATAAATTATCATTAAAGTCAAATAAGTTGTTTTATTAATTTTTATAAATTGTTTGTTAAGAAAATTAAAATTACTATCTATTAATTTGCTACTCGTGGAAATAATAGGTCTCATTCGTACATTATACATATACTACACTTGAACTATTGTAGAATAGTACTCCATCCTCAAATGTATAAACAAGGTATGTCAGAAGAATTTCAGATGTACATAAAATCGACTGTTATTTCCGTAAATTAGAGATTAAGGTGGTCGGAATTTATTAATAAAATAAAATATTATTACATTAGTTTTATATTACAACTCATTTTATTCTAAATAGTAAAAATAAAAATTTCAAATTTAAAAAATTTAAAATAAAATATAAAATAATAAATAACTTTATACTATATTATATTATAAATCTTTTATCTAAATAATATTTTACTATATTACATCACAATTTTTTAATATTACATGATTCTTTATACACCATAATGTTAAATTTTATTATATTCCAATCTATAAAAAATAGAGGCATATAAAAGAACATTAAAAGGGGGTGAACGAGCCTTAAAATTAAATGAGATACAGCACAGTAGCAGAGAAAGACTGCCAACCTCATCATGCCCAGCAATGCAGTCACCATTATCCTCTTATTTCTCAACATCTCCCTTTCCCCAGCTATCTCCGCATTGAACCAAGAAGGACTTTCTCTGCTTTCATGGCTATCAACTTTTAATTCTTCTTCTTCTTCGGCATTTTACTTCTCTTCATGGGATCCCACGCACCAGAATCCATGCACATGGGATTATGTTCAATGCTCTGCTGATGGATTTGTCTCAGGACTAACAATCACTTCTACTAGTTTTCCCATCAGCTTTCCTACTCAGCTGTTTTCCTTCAACCATCTCACAACTCTTGTCCTTTCTAATGGAAACCTCACTGGAGAAATTCCTAGCTCAATAGGAAACCTGTCTTCACTTGTCATCTTGGACCTCAGTTTCAATGATTTAACAGGTGCAATCCCTACAGAAATTGGAATCCTATCTCAACTAGAGTCACTTGTACTCAACACAAATTCACTACATGGTGAGATCCCAGTAGAAATAGGTAATTGCTCAAGGCTAAGACAGCTAGAACTGTTTGATAACAATCTCTCAGGTACGATACCTTCAGAAATAGGTCAATTGTCAGCTCTTGAGATCTTTCGTGCCGGAGGCAACCCGGGCATTCATGGAGAAATTCCAATGCAGATATCAAACTGCAAAAGGCTGTTGTTTCTAGGTCTTGCGGATACTGGGATTTCTGGACAAATACCTACAAGTTTAGGAGAACTGAAACGTCTCAGAACTCTTTCACTGTATACTGCCAATCTCACTGGAATCATCCCAGCAGAAATTGGAAACTGTTCGGGTCTAGAGAATCTATTTCTTTACGAAAACCATCTTTCAGGGGAGATTCCTTTTGAATTGAGTCATCTAAAAGGTCTAAGGAGGTTGTTGTTATGGCAGAATAATCTAACAGGGATCATACCAGAAGCTCTTGGTAATTGTTCTAGTTTGAAAGTCATTGATCTCTCAATGAATTCTCTTCGTGGTCGGATTCCAGGTTCTCTTGCCCGTCTAGTTTCATTGGAGGAGCTTCTTTTGTCTGAGAATGCAATTTCAGGATATATTCCATCTTTTGTTGGCAATTTTTCTGGTTTAAAGCAGCTTGATCTTGATAACAACAGATTTTCTGGAGAGATTCCACCGGCCATTGGGCAGCTGACTGAGCTTTTGGTGTTCTTTGCCTGGCAGAATCAACTAAGTGGAAGCATTCCTACTGAGATAGCCAACTGCAATAAACTTCAAGCATTGGATCTCTCCCATAATTTCCTTACTGGGTCCGTTCCACATACTTTGTTCCATCTCAAGAACTTATCTCAGTTGTTACTATTATCAAATTGGTTTTCAGGTGTACTTCCATCTGATATTGGCCAATGCTTTGCCTTGACCCGTTTACGGCTAAGTTCTAACAACTTTTCAGGTCAAATTCCACCGGAGATAGGACTACTACATGATTTGACCTTTCTTGAATTGTCAGATAATGAGTTTATTGGACAAATTCCTCCAGAAATTGGCAACTGCACTCATCTAGAAATGGTTGATTTGCACGACAACAAGCTTCGAGGTGTCATTCCTATATCTCTTGAATTTCTCGTCAACTTAAATGTGTTGGATCTCTCAAGTAATTATATAGCAGGCACCATCCCGAAGAACATAGGCAAGCTTATATCCTTGAACAAGCTAATTGTCAGTAGAAACGTCATTAGTGGTTCAATTCCCAAGTCAATTGGCCAGTGTAGGGATCTGCAGTTGCTAGATATTAGCAGCAACAGGATATCACTTTCAATCCCAGATGAGATTAGTCGATTACAAGGTTTAGACATTCTCCTTAACTTGAGTAGGAATTACCTAAGAGGTCCTATTCCAGACAGTTTTTCCAATCTCTCAAAACTTGCCAATTTAGATCTCTCTCACAACATGCTTACTGGAACTCTAAGAATACTGGGGAGTCTTGACAATCTTGTTTCTCTGGATATCTCATACAACAGATTTTCGGGTTTTCTTCCTAATACTAAGTTCTTCCATGATCTGCCTGCAACTGCTTATGCTGGTAATCATGAACTCTGCATCAATAGAGCAACGTGTCATGTAAGTGGAAATCACCACAACAGGATATCCATTAGAAACCTTATCACTTGGACTCTTCTCAGTTTAATTTCAGCATCGTTGATTGTCATTGTTGGCGTGCTGCTGTTCATCAAACTTCGCGGGGAGGACAAAGAAGGTAACAGAATGGAGTGGGAATTTACAGCATTTCAGAAACTAAACTTTTCGGTAACTGATATTGTGTCACAACTCTCTGATTCAAACATTGTTGGAAAGGGTTGTTCAGGCATGGTTTACCGTGTTGAGTCTCCAATGAAACAGATTATAGCAGTGAAACAATTGTGGCCGGTGAAAATTACTGAAGCTCAGGGAAGAGATTTGTTTTCTGCAGAAGTTAAAGCTCTTGGATCAATACGACACAAAAACATTGTAAGGCTACTGGGCTGCTGTAGCAATGGGAAAACAAGATTACTCTTATTCGATTATATCCCTAATGGGAGTTTGGCAGGAGTGCTGCATGAGAAAAGGTTGCTCTTGGATTGGGACGCAAGGTACAATATTATATTGGGAGCAGCTTATGGTTTGGCATACCTTCACCATGATTGTATCCCTCCAATCGTACATCGAGATATCAAGGCCAATAACATCTTGATAGGACAACAATTTGAGGCCTTTATAGCAGATTTTGGACTCGCTAAACTTTTCAATTCTTCTGAATGTTCAATCACTTCGGATGCAGTTGCAGGTTCCTATGGATATATTGCTCCCGGTAAGTAGGACATGCATTTTCAACTTTCTGCAATGTGTCTATATGTGCAAGAAAGCAGATGCATATAATCTGCCCAGACGTATTTCAATTATTTCTACCAAGTTAGGCCTCAATTTTTATATGAATATTTTAGTGTCGGATACAGTTTCTTCACTGACGGACTTCAGTCCGCTCATAATAATGTGGTTTAAAGGACTGACAAAAATTCAAAAAATTGCAGAATATGGGTACAGTTTCAGAATCACGGAGAAAAGTGACGTATATAGCTTTGGTGTGGTCCTGCTGGAAGTCTTAACAGGGAAAGAACCCAACGATAGTCAGATTCCGGAAGGTGCCCACATTGTCACCTGGATTAGCAAAGAGCTTAGAGAGAGGAAAAGAGAACTAACAGCAATTTTAGACCAACAACTTCTCCTACGTTCAGGTACACAGCTCCAAGAAATGCTTCAGGTACTTGGGGTGGCCCTTCTCTGTGTCAACCCTTCACCAGAGGAAAGACCTACAATGAAGGACGTAACTGCGATGTTAAAAGAAATCAGACATGGCATGGAAGAAGTAGACAAACCTAGTTGTCACAGCAAAGCAGCAGCTGCAAATCCAAAATCAGTTGTTCAGTCCTCTAGTTTCTCCAGATCGTCTGAACCTTTAATTAGATCACCTTCTTGAGTTCGTAGTTTTATGCAATACCTTGCATTCTTATTCATTTGATAATTGGTCAAACAACAGAATTATCTGTTATAGGTTGATACGTTAGCTTTAGGCTTCTCTTATTTTGATTCAACTCTTGCCTAATTAAGTTTGTGGGAGTGTAAGTAAATCAACAAATTGCGCAGAAATCAAAACTTTTACTTGCCAGTTTCCGTCACAGTGGAATAATTTAGCTTAGAAGTGGCAAAAAGCAACTTGGTACATTCATTTTTTAATCCAAATTTCTTTCTACGAAGCATTCCATGTTCAGATTCCACCGCTCTTTTGTCCGATGAACAATGTAAATTAAAAGAAAGAAATGGGGAGTAGTTACTTCAATCCTTTTGTAGACAGATATTCCATCCACAGGTATGTAAGAAACTGAAAGAGTCCCACAAATGCCCACGGTAGCTATTGAGAAAGCTACTTCCACTAGTAGCATTGATGATAGAATGCAAACAACAATTGAAAAGAGCTACAGTACAAACTACAAACTTAGGGCCCTTCCTATCAGAAGGCGTTATCAAGTCAGGGACCAAGAGAAAAAGACATGCAGCATCAAGCCTATTGGATTTGTCTGTTTGGGTCGGTCCTAAGAGAAGGACATTGAAGGTGGAGGAAGCAGGAGGACCACCACTGGAAACACGTCTAACGCAAAACATCAATCTTCGTAAAGATAAAAGAGACCTCACCCCTAACATGTTCTTGAACTGATGCATTGGCTCTGGTCATGTAGTATCGTACCGTCTCAGGCCCACTTGATAGGTTTTATAACTCTTATCATGTTCCATTTCCACTCCAGGAAACCACGATCAGAAATTCAAAAGTTAGAAATCATTTTCACCTAATAATTCAGAGTCTGTTGAATAACAGAAGCTGCAGTTATCAGGAGCTAGCTCATTATATCTGAACAAAAATGGAGATGTAAAACAGCTAAGAGTTTGACTTAGTAGCAGTGGTAAGAACTTACCGGCTATCTCTTCATTCACGAAGATCCGAATCTTGACAACGCATCAAGTAAAAGGATCTATGTATGTGTTACGGTTTTTCAATATTTGGAAAAAAAAAAAAAGAAAATGAAAAGCACCGTCCGCACATTTCATCCACCTAAAATGATGTGAAGAAAAGTGGGAGCCGGCTTAATCAGGAACTTGACACGGGAACCGAAATGGTGGGTACTAGTAAAAGGATTTGAGAATAGGCACACTTTAGGTCCAAACTCCAAAGCCATCAATCACCTGAAGCTACAGGTCCCCTCAGTTCAACATCAGAAATCTCCATTATCAACCACCAACACAATGACTTCTGTATCCAATTAATCAGCTCCCTTGAAAATACCCACATAAAACCAACATTTATACACATGATTAAGAGATGCCGTTGGAGCAAAACGAAAACCATGTTCGAAATGCGGCCACAATCCTTTCTTCAACCTGAAGAAAATGTTGTGTCCGCTGCCGTAAACTATAAGAAACAATTGGTACCAGTAATGTGACCTGATATAAAAATAAAACATAAAGATTGGAATGTCACTAAAAATTAATTCAAATGATTTTAAATCATCCTTTTGATTATAGGAAACTAATAATCAAGTTTATAAAGACTTTGAAATGCTGCAAAAAATACTTAATTTTTTTCAATAAGGAACAATGATCAGAATTAGTCTTATAATTATGATAACATCAAGTAAAAACAATTATTATTAATAGATATCCTTTAATATATGGTGAACATAAAAAATTAATCTGATAAACATTCTAGTTACAACTATTGAAAAATTAACATTGTAAACTAGTAATTTGATCAATAATCATACTATTCGTTTTGCTCTCATCAAAAGAATTATCACCTATATGAAATATTATGTCTCCTTCGTTTGTTGGAATTGGTAACATATTCTTCATTCAATAATCAATCTTTTTGTTATAAAACCAGAATTACAATTTCAAAGTATTTAGGAGAGAAGACTTATTCTTATAAGTTCATTCCTTATCTCTCTTACATCAAACCTTCTATTTATAGTACATTTCAAACACCTAATACACATGTGACCACCTACTCCATATGTGTTATTGTGTTAGGTAAAACCAAACCAATAACCACCTACTTCATTCTTGTGTTAGGTAAAACCAAACCAATCCATATGTACACTAACTATTAAATGGTGCATCTACAATTAGTGGTATACCATATTATTTCTATCTTTTATAACACTTTTCAATTTCAATTGGTATTCATAAACTTAATTGGGTGTCAACGACATAAGTGTAACTAATTTAGTATCTTTCATATAAATGTGCCTATTCTTAAAAGTCATCATAAATGACTTTTCTAATATGACCATTCTGCAAAGTGTCATATCACAAAGAACTTCAGTACATGCTTTTCAACAGAGAATCAAATATGTATCTTTTTATTCACCTTGATTTTTCGGCACTCCTTAATCCATTGCAACATGTATGTCTCTACACGTCGGTAACTTGATCTTCACCACAAAGGGTTGTTTACTTGCTCATTAGTGCGACTTCCTTCGTCAATAATTATACTATAACTCATATTGCTTATATGATTCTTTTTTAATACACAAGGACGAGACCCTATAGTTACACAGCTATCCCTGATGCCTTTGGGCAGAAGCGGCGGTTATGTCTTGAAGAAGTAATCCGAGGCAACCGGTTGGGGCCTCCGGAAGGTGTAGGACACCATGCTGCTGAAGGCTAATAGTTTAGTCAATCAGTCAGCACATCGATTCCCTGTGCGGGGGACATGATGTATCTTCACTTCCCATTCACAAGTTAAAAGTAGCTTGATAGCTTGAGCCAGTGAGCTGGATATTAGATTTGTCCGTACCGAGTCGGATAAGATATTGATGACAATTAGGGAGTTCGAATTCAATTCCACTCAGCGGTAGCCCAAATTCTAGACCAATAGAAGGCCCAAACTCCCTACATCTCTGCATCAAGTGGAGAACAATATCTTATATTATGAACAAAGCCCCCAACTCAAGTACCAGTATCATTCCGAAGAACCCCAACTGTAGTAGCTCGTTGCGTAGTCCATCTAGATGAGCCATTAGTGTTCAGCTTAATCCACCTTTTCCTTGGAAAAGACCAGCCTGTAGATTCACAAAAGAGCACCTTCGACTGAGTTAAAGCCCGCCTGTACACTTCTCTAGCTATTTTAACCTGAGCAACATAATTTCGGACAATGTGTATCCCATTGGATGGCCACACAAAGTCTGCCTCAAACAAACATTTGTTACGCCACAGCCAAACCAGTCAACAAGTAATGTCAAAAATAGTGGACCAATCAAAGCCAGCGACCTGATCATGGTTGTGAAGATTCCTTTGCATCCAATTAATCCGATCTAGCTGGAAAAATTCCCGATTGATAACACCTGGGGGAAAGCCAGCCCAAATAGCCGACACTCTCCCACAATTGTGAACTATATGGATAGAAGACTCCTCCATACCACAACAGCTGCACGTCCCACAGTAGAGAGATGACGCAGCACCCTCTGATGATTGGTGAGTAAACGGTCTCAGCCAAGCGACCAGAGAAAGGATTAGATCCTTTGAGTGCCTGATCGTTTCCAAATACATTCCCATTATCCACCAAGATCACATCTGCCCATACCTGTAACCATCTCATAAGCCGAAGAGGTAGTGAATGTACCATCCGTAGAAGCTTTCCAACTTACCTGGTTGCTACCATATGTCCTTCGAGGGGGAAGCACACCTGCAATAGTAATACATATTGAAGGCGAAAGTCATTGTTGAAAGCGCTCCCATCTCCAGTTCCCACACTCATCGATGAAATTATGTATTGTGAGCGGAATGAACAGATCTAGAACTTGTCTAATGGCATACTGTAATAAAAGGCCCCAACCTCCTACCTAGTTATCCAACCAGAACCTCACTTTTAACCCATCCCTAACGACCCACTTTATACCATGGACAACATGGACCCATGATGCGGCTATTCCTCTCCAAATAGTTGAACTATCTTTGGAAATGATCTAGCCAGGAATGGACTCACTGTCAAAGTTGTATTTGGATCAGAGCATCTTAACCTAAAGAGCGGACTCATCCGTTAGCAATCGTCAACCTAATTTAGTCAACAAAGCATCATTATTTGTTTGGATTCGTCTTAACCCAAGGCCACCCATTCGCTTAGGCTTGCAAATAGTATCCCACTTGACCAAATTTATAGTTTGCAACAAGCAAAGACATTTTTAATACATCTTCAATGCAGAAAATTTTTGCATATGCAAAATCATGGATGCATTACTCCTATCAACTTATCATGATCACATAAACACATCACATGGTTTGGGTAAGTCCGAAACATGACAAACTACACATTTCCAATGAAATGGTCCTGTGTAGTCGTGAATTCTTGAGGGAGTTCTTGAGGGAGCTCCATGCCATTAGCGGGCAGGTGGGAGAAGCCTATACTTGGGTCAACGTGTATGTGACAGTTCTTGAGAGACTACCACAAACCCACATAACACATAGAATTTCAACATCTTGTAAGTTTGATGCCCACAAAGGCACATTTTCTTGAAAACTTGCTTTTCATAAGCTTGTTATATCTTAAAATCAATTTCCAAAAGTATGGTTTCAAAATCATGCATCTTTTCAAAGAATCATTTTAATAAAGCAAACCTTTCATGTATCATCCAACAAATCATGTATAAGCATGCAGAAAAATCTTGCAGCACTAAACAACCTTAAATGCACATGAATGAGGTGGTAACAAAATTTGTTACTGTCATTTATTGATAGAAATTTTTGTTAGCTTATTGCCTAGCTATAAAAGTGAAACCCACCTTGAAGTCCTTGACTATGGCTTGCTCCAATATGCCTCTTCTCTTGCTCCTCTTGTCTTTCTTGATTTCTTTTTCATAGATAAAAATTCCCAGCTTCAATAGAGTTGTTAAAATGGAAACCCACAAAGTATGTTCCATAAGATGGCTCTAGAAAACTTAGACCCATGGTTTTTCTAAGCTTCATTAACCAAAACCCCTCCCATATCTAAAGTATTAAAGAGCTCTTATCTTAGATCTTCACCAAAAGAAGAGATGCTTGGTTCAAAAGAAGGCTCTTGATTTTCTCTACCTTTTTCCCTTCTTGCAAAACCTCTAAATCTCTCTAGAAAGCTTAGAAAAGATGAAACCCTAGCTCAACCCTCTTCT